>BGNK01000141.1:6138-168702 GCA_003297005.1 Symbiodinium sp. clade A Y106
AAGAGCTAGAACAGCTAGCAGGTACCCCCAGACCTGCACAGCGGCCATGGAATCAACTTGTTCTAGCTTAGCTAGAAGAGCTAGAAGAGCTAGAAGATTGCAGTTTCTAGCTTTTCTAGCTCTTCTAGCTCTTCTAGCTCAGCTAGAAGAGCTAGAAGATTGCAGCTTCTAGCTCTTCTAGAAGACCTAGAAAAGCTAGAACAGCTAGGAACAGCAATCTTCTAGCTCTTTTAGAAGAGCTAGAAGAGCTAGAATAGCTAGAAGATTGCAGCTTCTAGCTCTTCTAGCTCTTCTAGCTCTTCTAGCTAAGCTAGAACAATCAGAATCCATTGTAGCTGTGCAGGCCTGGAAGGAGCGAGGCGTCACATAGTACATAAAGGTCCCTCTATCGGGGGGGCAGGGGGCATTATGNCTAGCTCTTCTAGCTAAGCTAGAACAATCAGAATCCATTGTAGCTGTGCAGGCCTGGAAGGAGCGAGGCGTCACATAGTACATAAAGGTCCCTCTATCGGGGGGGCAGGGGGCATTATGCCCACAATAATAAGGACTTAATAAGGCCTATTTAATTAAATATAGTCCCTAAACCTTAAACCCTAAAGGGTCCCTATGACTAACTCGGTTGTATTTTATGGTGCAGCTGGAGCCGTGGAGTTTGCTTTTCACGCCCTAATATAGGGGCCTTAATAATTAGAACAGGGGTTCCTTTCATGGAGTCTATAAGGGCTACTAAAAGGGATCTACAAAGGTACTACAATTAGGGACTTCAAAAAATTGAATAGGGTTTTGGGGCTCATTATACTATAAATATAATAAGGAACCACCAAAATAGTATAGGTAATTATTAAGGCCCCTATATTACAGGCCTTAATTTGGGTTTCGGGTATACCAATGCAGGAAGCTTGACAAGCTGGGGTATTCCAATCGCGACGGCCAAGTGCATACACGAGCACCCTAAACCCTAAACTCTAAACCCAAGCATCCAAGTCCCTGAGTCGACTGTGTATTCAGAGTTGGACCAGCCTCGAGATTTGTTTGCTGAGGCTGCGTTGCGGGCGAGCTCTGTGTCATCACAGGCATTGCAGGCAGGGGAGAGGTTGTCTGCTTTCGAGATTCGCCCTTTGCCATGCGCACTCTACCCTCGCCGATCACAGTTTCAGGATGAAGCTGTTTCATATGAAGAAGCCGTCTAGAATGATGTACGGTTCCATTGACTAATATGGAATAATCCACAATTCCATTGACGAATATAGAATAACCTACAATTCCATTGATTATTGTAGAATCATCTATAACTTCTTTGACGAATACAGAATAATCCGTACTTGCATTGATTAATATAGAATAGCCTATACTTTAGTTGACAAATCCTAAGAGCTGTTTTGTCCTTATAAAGCTGGAACATCATTAGCCTCATGCCCTTAAAGTAAAGTATAGGGAATCCCAGCATGAATCATCCTTTATCTACGTTCCAACTGTCCGGGGTTCACTATAAATGCCTTAGCAAGAACCCAGTTAGTCTGTTCCTTGTGCGGAAGCTTGTCAGCGATTCGAAAACTACGATTACAATGTAAGCCCTGCATTCCAAAGCCGAGATCCGTGAAGCACTCCAAAGCATAACTCCGAACGCCCCAAACCCCGGTCCCAAAGCCGGTGGGGGTGCGGGTCCGGGGGGGTGGGGGTGGGGTTCCTGAGTAGTACCCTTTTGCCCTTTTTGTTTTAGGGCCCCCTTATTAAGACCGAATAGTAGGAAAAAGGGTACCCTTATTGTATCTTATTATAAAGCGGCTACACAGGGACACCCCTGCCAAGACCCTGTCGTTCGGAGTGTGTTCGGAAAAGAAGACACAGTCGGAGCTCTTGGGCATACCTCACAGCACTTGAAAGCAAACTCCATTACTTAGTAGCTGAGTAGGTAACCTTTAACCTTTCAAAGGTTGACCTTTCTTGGGCTGCGGTAGTTAGCCCCTAAGACTAATCTTCGCAGCCCGAAGCCCTATCACCCACAGCTCTATGACCCTAAAGTCCTATCGTCCTATAACACTATAGCTCTATAACCCTTAAGTCCTATCATCCGTAACCCTAGAATCCTACAATTAACCCTATAATCCTACAACCCTATAACCCTAATGTCCTATAATCATCTTTTTACCTTATCATAGAACCCCGTAACACTATACAGTAGAAGCCCAACAGTTGGAAACCCCATAGCCTCAATCCTTAAGAGTTATGTTTAGGGAATCCCAGCACTATTTGGCCTTATTCCGGTTTCCAACTTTATGGGGCTTACTGTAACCCTAAACCTTCTGCCTCCAAGCCTCAATCCTGGACCCCGCGAGGCACTGGGCTGTCAGATGGCGACCTTGTCGCGATGATGAGCGTGTGCGGAACCCACTACCATCTAGTTTTCAGGGCTTTTAGGGTTTAGGGTTTATGAATTTCAGGGTTTTAGGGTTAGGGGTTGAGGGTTTACGGTTCAAGGTTTAGGGTTTCAATGGCTTTTGGGGTTCAGGGTTTTAGGCTTTGGAGCTTAGGGTTCCGGGCCCAAGTTTAGTTAAAATTTCTGGGCTTGGGTGTATTTTTTTCTCAAAGAAACCATTGTGAGATAAACGTTTATACTTTTAATTCTCCCTGGTTACTAAAAAGCCCAGATTTAAGGTTGAGGCTCGAGGGTTTAGGGTTCAAGGGCTTCGGGTTTTGGGTTCTAGGGTCTCAGGGTTGAGGGTAAGGATAAGGGTCCAACTTCCGAATGCTTATAGGTACGTAGGCCTCGTAGCAGACGCAATAGCGATTTCAGACTTAGGCTTGAAGGCTTAGGTTTTACGGCTTAAGGTTAAGGGTTTAGGGGTTTAGGGGTTTAGGGTTTACGGTTTAGGGTTTGAAGTTTAGGGTTTCGGGGTTTAGGGCTTAAGATTAAGGGTTTAGGGTTTAACGTTTATGGTTTTGGTCATAACGTCGCTGTTGCAACCACCTAAAGGACTCGCAAAATCCTTCTAATTAAGCCCTTTCAGAAATCCTGTAAAACCCTTGAAAGCCTTATACATGGTGTGCACTTAGGCACTTGGGCACGGGCCTGAAAGACCCTCGGGATAGGAGAATTAGGGTTTATAGGGTTTAGGGTGGGTCTATAGCTCTCCTCATACCCATAGGCCCCAAAGTAGTTCCTTTTTGGGGTTTTTATGTTTCGAATTCTATAAGGTAATCCCAAAAAGGAACTACTATGGGGCCTATGGGTAAAGGTTGGGATTTCGTGGTGCAAGACATCCTGGGTTTCGGGTTCCGGGAATTGTTCCAAAAGATTCATGAGGGTTTGGCAGAACTGTTTGCAGGGCGTGGCCTCATTCGTTGGAAATCATAGTCGGTAGCAGCAGTAGGAATCGTAGCAATGGCCTGGCAGAATGGCCATGAAGTGGTATCAGCTATAGCCGTGGCAAGAGCAATCAACAAGCAATGGTATCAACATAACACCAATTGCAACAGCAAGAACAACAACAGGACTCATTAGTATCACATGTTTACCACGTGGGCATGTGGTAGCAGTTCTTCGGCGAACGCGAGCAGGTGCATCTCCTGCTGTGGTCAGTTCAAGCGCACCAGCAGCAGCAGCAGTTCCGAGTCTGGTCGTCGCAAAAGCTTCTCGAGCTGAACCCCACAAGCCCTACAAACCATTTAAGCCTCATATTCCTACAAGCCCTAAACCCTATAAGCCTTTCACCTTGAAAAGACCCCAAACCGCAAAGCCTAACCCCCCAAACCCTAAACCCCTAAGCCCTAAAACCCCTAAACTCCTAAACCCTAAACCCTAAACAAACCCATTAGCAAAAAAAACTAAGCCCTAAAGCCCCTAAAGCCCTTAAAGCCCCTAAAGCCCTTAAAACCCCTAAAGCCCCTAAAGCCCTTGAACCCTAGAGCCGAACCTCTGCCTCCCGACCTGCAGCCGCCAACAGAGGGGTTTCAATAATTTCCAATACTATTTTGGTGGTTCCTTAGTATAATTACAGTACCCTAGGGATCTAAGGACTCATATATTAAGGCTTTTGGGCCCAAAGACCATACTATGTAAGGCTTTGGGGCTATTTTGATCCCCAGGGGTAGAATGAACCCTATTCTAATTATGAATTAAGGCCCCTATAATGGTGAGGTGCGGCTCTGGAACTCCGCTGAGCGGAGCGCCGACGCCTCAGCCAGGGTTGGGTTTTGGGTTTCTAGGGGCTAGGGGTTTGTAGGGTTTAGGGGTTTTAGGGGTTTAGGGGCTAGGGTTTAGGGGTTTGGGGTTTAGGGATATAGGGTCAAGGGTTTTAAGGTTTAGGGTTTCTGGGATATAGGATATAGGGTTTAGGGTTTAGTGGTTTTCTGTGTAGTTCACATAACCAGCAAAGTTTGAGGGTTTAGCGATCACGGTTTATGCTTCTGGGGTGAAGGGTTTATGGCTTAGGCCGTTAAGATGAATTGACCTCAAGAAGAAAAGGGCACTAATGGCTTTTTGATTCAGATTCCATATACTTTCGTAGTACGGTAGTCCCTATGTAGGTACCTTTGGCCCAAATTTTGTGCTACATGGGTATGTGGACCCTAGACCTTACACCGTAGTTGTAGATCCTAGGCAGTATTAGGGAGACCCCTTAAAGGGGACTCTTCTTAACCCTACTTCTGGCTCTTCTGAAAAAGGGGTCTTATTCAGAGGGTTTATGTCCCCAAGGGTTCCCCCAATCCAAACTCCTAGCAGAGACACCACCCTAAGTTCGGTGCTCGAGACACCCCAACAGTCTTTAACTTGAAGACAGTGACCCTAAGCGAAACTGAGACCCTGAACCTTAAACACAAAGTAGAGCTTTGGGTAACAACCGAACACGGACATACGGGAGAAACTCTAAATTACTAAACCCCTAATCCCCTATGTAAAGCGGCAAGCCAGAGTGGATGAGGAACAGGCTCCTGGCGACGTACTCAAGGCTTCTTGTTGAACTTGTGCCTGAGGGTAGGTCCCCAACATGGGGTGTGGATGTAAACGGTGCTGGCTTGAATCTACCGGGTGTTGCACTCATGGTCGTCAGGGACATGACCCGGTATCAGGTTTCAAAGCGCACAGCCTGGAACGGGTTCTTCTCACCATACCTGGGCACGGATGACCTTGCAGAGCTCGTTAACTGCAGCAGTGACTGGTGCAGAGCTCGTTAACTGAGCAGTGACTGGAGGTGCTACTTGTTCAAAGTTATCCACTCCCCACACGGTGTTTCCACCGGCGTTTCGGGGAGCCAGTTGTCCAGAGTTTCAGGTATGGAGGGGTCCAGGGCCTCCCAGGAAAGAATCGGGTTTAGGGTTTAGGGAAAGTAAACGACAAGTCGCACTTCATGATTGGGACGCCGGGCTTCATACCGCGATGCCTTTCCCCTCTTCGTCAGTAAGACTACACCCACAACCCCAAACCGTAGGTATGTTAAGCGAACTTCGGTTCGACATGGAGCAGCAGCGGGCAGAAAGTTCTGTTCGAGGGGATGGGCTGGTTCGGGTTCGGACCTCAAGATGGGTCAGAAGAATTAATTAGCCAGAGTATCTGTTGCGCTTGCTCACTGTAGTTACACTAGAATATATCCGACCGATTAAGGCCCCTATACCAAAACCCTCACGATAGCCGCATGTAGCAGCCGCTTGAAGGAACCATTGAAAGAACTTTGGAAGAAACCTTACACCCTAAAGCCACCTAAAACCTAAGCCCTAAAACCATTTAAAACCTAAAGCCCTATGCACTAAAGCCTCAACCCTAAAACCTCAAGCCCCTCAAGCCCTAAAACCTCAACCCTAAATTCTATATACACCCTATACACCCTTTAAGCCCTATACTTGGAGGTTCAGGGGTAGTTATAAGTAGGGTTTTAAGTAGGGTAACTATACTTATAACCCATATTAGGGGACTTATAACCCTACTTATAACTACCCCTGAACCTCCAAGTAGGTAAGTGGACACCCTTGCCCACGGATTCCGAATTCTATGTACACCCTATACACCCTTTAAGCCCTATAAACCCTATAAGCCTTTCAAGCCCCTTGGGCCCCTAGAAGCCCTAAACCACATACGCCTTGCACCTTGAAAAGAGATCTTAAGCCCCATGGACCCTCTAACCCCTAGAAACCCTACCCCTAAACAAAACACCCTAAAATTTATGAGCCTCAGAAACCCTAAGCTCTAAGCCTAAGCCCTATAAACCCTAAAAGCCCTAAACCCTAAACGTCTTAAAATCGTTACAATAAAAAAACCTTAAACCCCAAACCCTAGACCCCTAAACCCTGAACCCTAAACCTCTAAACTTCCTAAACCCCGAAACACCTATAAACCCTAAACTTTATTCATAAACCCTAGGCCCTAGACCCCTGAACCCTGAAACCTAAAACACCTATAAACCCAAAACTCTATAAACCCTAAGCCCTGTAAGCCCTGGCTTTCGAGAGGCCCGGGGCCTTTGGGGAGACGCTGCCGGCCACGCAGGGAGGCACTCAGTTCATGTGGCCGGGAGCCTTGGTTGCTGGGTTTAGGGGTTTAGGGTTTAGGGTTTGCGATGTAGGGTTTAGGGTTTAGGGTTACGATTTAGGGTTTAGGGTTTACGATTTAGGGTTTAGAGTTTACGATTTAGGTTTTAGGGTTTGCGATGTAGGGTTTAGGGTTTAGAGTTGGAGCCTTGCTTGCTGGGTTCCCAGAGACTCCAATATCCCTTAATTAAGGAATGTACCTTAAATCATATTAGGGATCCTACTATAATTTAAGCTATATTCCTTAATTAAGGGATATTGGAGTCTCTGGGTTTAGGGGGTTTATAGCTTCTTTAGGGTTTATAAGGTTTATAAGGCTTATAAGGCTTATAGGGTTTATAGGGTTTATAGGGCTTATAAGGTTTGTAGTGTATAATCTGGTTTAAGGTTTAGGTGTAGGGTTTAGGGTGCAAAATGGTGTAGGATGGTGTGGGTGTAGGTCTTGGGGCTAAGGTTCTTGGTGCCCGGGCTTCGCTGGGGTTTTGTGGGTGTTCCATTGGGTTTGATCAGGTGTTTTACGGGCACTGTAGGATCATGTTGCAAAAGCTTCATGGCTTTGTATAGATGCTTTGGACTTACATCAGCATGGTTCTTAAGTGGGTTTTTGAGGAGTTTCGGGGCCTTGTGTTGTGCGGGATTGTGTTTAAGAGGTTTAGGTTTCAGGAGCCGGGGTTTAAGGGGTGCGTTTGCGCTCTTAGGGTTTCGGGTTTAGGAGTTGCAAGATTTGGGGTATGGTCAGGTGGTTAAGGTTCAGGCATGTTCAGGGTTTTAGTGGTCAAGGATTTTAGTCACTTTTCTTTTCCAGGGGACTGGGGGAGTTGAGCGTTATCTTCAAACTTGAGCCCTGAAGCCCTCAACCCCCGGCCGTAAAGAGAGGTTCACGGTTACGGGGAGTCTTTTACGGCGTGTATAGGGTTCCCAGAGACTCCAGTATTCCTTGATTAAGGAATATGCCTTAAGTTATAGTAGGATCCCTAATACTGTTGATGGACAAAATCCTGCATTACCCATTATAAGGAATATACCATAATTCCCATAGTTTAGGGTCCTTATAGGGTCATGCAGGATTTTGTCCATCAGCAGTATGATTTGAAGGAATATGCCTGGCCTTGCTACGTCAGGGGCGACCATGTCAAGGTTCAGGGGTTGGGGTGTCTCTGGGGTCCCTGAACCCCAAATCCGCAACCCTACTTCGAGGTTCATGGGTAGTTATATAAGTAGGGTTATAAGTAGGGTAACTATACTTATAACCCATGTTAGGGAAACCGGGGCCTCTTTTGACAAGGAGGTCTAGGGCTGTTGCGGAACGGAATCCCCACGTGGTTATAAAACACTTATAACTACCCCTGAACCTCCAAGTAAACCCTAGAAGCCCGAACCCTTTTGGGAACCCGAAGCCCGATCCTACGATCAAGTGCAAGTCCAGATCTCAGAGTGTTCTCCCGAATCTAGTCTTAGTGGTCTGAATACATAGGCAATGCGATGCCCTTGTGATCCACATACTGTCCCTACAGAGGCCCCATGAACTACGGCCCCCCGATAGTATGCATCTGGGTCGCAGCAACAGGTTCTCCAATATTTGGTGAGTGTCTATCTGGGATTTCAGGAAAAGACAGTCTCGATTGCTTGGCTTGGCCAAGGCCTGGCATTCTGCATGTCGATGGGGGCGAGTGCCTCCGCCCTGCCTGGGGCTTCAGGGCCTTGGCCTAGATATGGCTTAAGGCCCTTAAGGCTTTGGGCTTCAGGTTTTTGGGTTTAGGTTAGGTGGCTTAAGGATTTTGAAGGATGACCCCTAGGCCCCCAAACCCCTAAACCCCAAACCGCTAAACCCCTAAACCCTAATTAAACCCTCGGCTTAACAGGAGTGTAGGGTTAGCTGACGCTTAAGACATAACATTTATGTTTTTGTTGTTTTGATATGTATATATATATATACTAATATACAGAATATGATATAACATAATAATAATAATATATATATATATACACACATGCAGCATGCACACAAACATACATACCTACATTTATTATATATGTAAAGTTTGTTGTATTGTTATGTGGTTCTTGGTGCTATGGGATGTGGCATGAAGAAGCTTATACCTGAAGCCTTGAGACTCCAAGCCCAATATCCTGACTTCACAGCCCCAACATCCTTTTGTCTAATTATATCAAATCCCAGAAAAATGGAACATGGGCTTTGGACTAGTGCTCGGATCTCTTATACTTTACAGTAAGGGCATGAGGATACTTATGTTCCAACACTCTGGCTTCTGCTATAGGGTTCAAGGGTTTAGGGCTTCTAGGATCTCCATACCCAAAGGCTCCATCCATGTACCTTTATAGTAGATACTTAAGCCTCAAAGGGGTCCCTATATAGGTACTTTAAGGCCTAAGCATACACTATGTGGGTACATGGAGCCTTAGGGTAAGGACGAACCTTAAAAGCCCCTTCGGCTACGAAGGTCTGAGGAGAGCTGTACCCTTGCCTTCTATGGGGTCAAACCCAAAGATGGAATCCTTAGGATTCCCCCTAAACCCTAAACCCGGGTTTAGGGTTTAGGGTTTAGGGGTTTAGGGTTGAGGGTTTAGGGATTCCGTTTTGGGGCTTCGTAACCTAAACCCACGACCCCTAACCCCTAAAATCCCTAACCCCTATACCTCGCCCCCAAAAAAACCCTAACGCCCTAGACCCCATAGTCTACTGGCAGGTACCGACTCTGTTGGTGCAGCGTCATCAACAGCTGCACGAACCCGGCAGAGTTCAGCACGGATGCTCGGGGCCTCGGTAGGGAAACTCCAAAACAAGAGTTTAGGGTTTAGGGATTTACGGAGGTTAGGATTTACGGTTTGGGGAGTTTAGAGTTTAGGGAGTTTGGAGTTTAGGGTGGAGGGGGGGGGGGTAGGGTTCAGGGTTTAGGGCTTCGGGTTCAGGACCTTAAACCTTAAACCTCAAACCATAATCCTGTTGCAGGTTATCAGGTGCGGGACTTACGGTGGTTGGATGCAGGGCCTTCTATGGGCAGTCAAACCGACCGATATCGCCACATGGAGCGGGTGATATGCCTATCGGACTTCGTCCTGGGCGTAACCTCATTTATGCGTCCACAATCTTGATTTCTGCGCCCCTAGAGTTGAAACGCGTAGCCAAAGCAACCGTAGCATCTTATCCAAGTTCTCCCCCTCAGCCATATTGGAGTTTCCGAAAATTAGGGATACTTTATTTTGGGGTCCTTAGAATAAGGATCCTACGATTTAGGGTGCTATTTTCGAGTACTATATTGGGGTCCCCTTTTTTTTCGGAAACTCCCATATAAGGGCGCAGGAGCCAAAGACCAGGTCTCAGATGCTGTATACAACCCGGTGAGCTACAAAGCCCAGATCTTCAGCATGTATAACTTCCTGGACCCTGAAGAACCTACCTATTTCTTTTGGGCTCCTGAATATGATTTCCTTGCATAAGTCCTTAAAGATCCCGGAAAAACTGTACCCGAAACCCTGCAATGAGTTAGAGTCGCAAAGAGGACACCCGAAACCTAAACACTGAACTAGAGCCCCAATACGAAACCTGAAAGAACCCGTGATCTCGAATCCCAAGAACGAAACCGGAAAACCTAAATCGACACGCAGAGTGGGTTTGCTCGCTGAGATCGGAGCCCTTGTGGTCACTGGACCCGTCTCGGGCGTGGCGGCGTTTGCGGCCCAGCATTTCAGGTGTCTGCTCCGGTTTCGGGGTTTGGTGGCTTAATCACTCCTGAAGCCTATAAACCCAAAACCCCCAAAGCCTGAAACCCTGAACGCCCAAAACCTGAAACCCTAAACCCCCAAAGCCGTAAAGCCTAACCCCTAAACCTCAAGTTCAGAATCTATGGTTCAGGCTTTCTGGGGCTTACCGAGAGCCCCACACACAGGTCCTCAGAATCAGGGCTTGAATTTCTATGCGGATCCCTTGCTTCGACGAAGCTCCCCTGCGGGCTTCCCCATAGGCCCCATAGTAGTTCCTTCTGGGGGTTCAGATGTAGAATCCTATTAATAAGGTAATCCCAAAAAGGAACTAGTATGGGGTTTATGGGTAATTTCAATGACACTGCCGCACTAGCCATACGAGTAGCATTGAGGACCTGTGTCAGCGGTCGCCGCTGCGCTATCGCAGACATTACCGGCGTCTACCTGCAGGCATCTTGCGGGAAATTGGAAGTGTCGGAAGATTTGTTTGCCATTCGGTCTACCTATGTGAGGATCTGTTGCTCTCCAATGAAAATTGGCTTCCGAAGCTAGATATAGAGCCTATCAGGGCCTATCCCTCTTCGCCCAAACAAACATATCATAATGGCATCGTCGTTTTCTTAGAGGGGTCATGCGGTCTGCCAGGGCTCAACTGCCGAAGGACACATGTACAACAACTGAAACTGAGCATCGAGTTCATAATACAGTTTTTTTCGCGATCTTCTAAGTTGATCTGTGTGAAGACTCATGGAGAAGCTTAGTCTGATACGGGGGGAGGGGGGAAGGAGAGGAGTTTGTAGGGGCTTGTTGTCAGACTTGTCTGGGTGAGTCTTTGAAGGAATCCTCTGNACTCCTCTCCTTCCCCCCCCCCCCCCTCTAAACCTAAACCTTCCCCTGAAGTTTTCCCAAAAAAAACCTAAAAAAAAGGGAAAAAAAAAAAATTTTTTAAATCTGTCTCTCTTTTTATTTTTTTTCTTTTTTCTTCTTCGAAACAGAAATGGTCACGATTAGTGAGGCGTGGGGGGGGGGGGGAAGGAGAGGAGTTTGTAGGGGCTTGTTGTCAGACTTGTCTGGGTGAGTCTTTGAAGGAATCCTCTGTTTCGAGTCTACATTGACGTTTTATCCATAGGCTCCACAGTATATAGTTCCTTTTGGGGGCTCCTATTTGGAATCCTATAAGGTAATCCCAAAAAGGAACTACTATGGAGCCTATGGGTATCCTCTGTTTTCTAAGCCTCTCTTCTGGGATTTAAGAGCCAGTCCTAACTCGCCTTGAGGACCCATTTCCAAAGCTCTTTTCCCCTTCAACGTTCAGCTGTTGACTCCTGTAGAACCCATACAGAAACTCAATATAGCCATTAAGCCCTGAACCCCAAAACCTCAGACCCTAAACCCTGAAACCTAAACCCTAGACCTTCAACCGCCCTAAACCTCTCGAGCTCTGCAGAAAAGGAGCTAAACAAAAAAACGCCCTAAACCCTGAAACCCTTAAACCCTATACCCTGAAACTCCAAACCCTGAACCCTAAACCCTAAACCCCAGACCCTAAACCCTACACCCTGAGACCCCATAAACATAAAGCCTGAACCCCAAACCCCAGACCTTATCAACCCTGAAACCCTATTTGGGAGTGTCCGAAAATTAGGGATACCTGGTTTTGGGATCCTTATAATGAGGATCCTACTATTTAGGGTATTATATTAGGGTCCCCTATTTTCGGAAACTCCCATTTAAAGCCTCGGAAGGATGGAGACTCAGTGATGGTTCTCACAGCCTGTGGCGGGGGTCTGCCTGCCCTTCGGCCTATTGTCCAGAGAGTGTTCCATGATTTTTTGTGGGAAGTTTCCAGGTTGCATAAGGGGTTTCTAGATTCTAGGTAGGCCTTGGGGACATGTTGCATTTTGCCTTATTTGGCCTAGGAGGATCGATCTTACGAGCAGATTTTCAGAGGCTGTAAAGGGCCAACCGAGTTTTTAGATTGCAGAATTGAGGGACTATAGGGTTTATAAGGAACTCAGTCAAAGTTTGGGTATAGGGTTTTGATTGCCCAGGTAGGGCATGCAGGGCTTTGGGTTTAGGGCTTAGAGTCTGCAAATGAGATCCTGAAAGTTAAGTTTCGTTATCTTGTCCCACAGCGGCGAGAGCAAAGAAAGCACCTAGGCGGAAGTTTACTCTCGAAGAGGGTATCAGTGACCCCGTGAAGTATCTTCAATAGATAGGCTTAAGGGTTTAGGGGTTTAAGGTTTGCGGTCATAGGGTTTGGGTTTTTTGATAAATGTGCCCTAAGCCCTAAACCCCTAAACCCTATACCCCTAAACCGTACACAAAGCCTTGTGCAGTGGGGTTTCAGGGTCTACCTCGACACCAAATAACCTACCTTTTTAAGAACTTATATAAGGAAGCTATATTAAGGAACCCCAAAAAGGGTAGGTTTCTTAGGGTTTCAGGGTCTAGGGTAAAGGAAGTGAAAACCCTGGAGCCTCGACCAGGTGGACCAACTTTGAGCCTCCACCTCCAAAGCCGTAATATAGGGGCCTTAATAATTGCCTATAGTGGAGAAGAGATATTTGAGTTGAAAATGCTTTTGGAGACTCCACATACATACCACATAGATATATATATATACTACATACACACCTACCTACCTGCCTACCTACATACATACATACATCTATTGTTTGGGTGGGCCCTTATTATAATCATAGGCCCCAAAACCCTATTCCAACTCAAGCCTCAGTCCCTCGACCCGGAACATTCTGGCCGTATACCCGAAACCCAGATCGACGGCTTCCCCAACGGCGCGAAGACGACCACGGGAGCACTCCAAGGGAGAGAACACAGTACAACTTGGCATGCTTAGAGGGTACCCAGACCTTCCAAAATCCCTTAATTAAGGAATATACCTTTCGGATCCCTAATATGAATTAAGGTATATTCCTTAATTAAGGGATTTTGGAAGGTCTGGGTACCTTCCCCTTTGGGCTTTTGGGGACTGTGCCCAATAGTTCGTCTATTTTGCAGGGTTCGCGGGGCGACGCTACGCTCGGCTTGCTTGGAGGGTTGTCGCGTATAGACGATTAGATGCGCGGGAGTGTTTCAAAGTTTGTCCAAACACGAAGCGTTCTCGGTCCCGTGGTAAGCATAAGTTCATGCGGGGACCCTGATACATGAGGCATCCCACATTTGTAAGAAACCTTTTTATCGATACTCTGATACAGCTTCCCCCTAAAACAGTGTAACATCCGACAAAGACATGATAAGCGCCCATATAGAAGCTACACAACTCTCGGAAGCCTTGAGCCGTCATTGGGGCTTTAGGGGTTAATGTTTTTTAGGTTTTACGAGTGTAGGTTCTAGATTTGGGGGTGTGGTCGGCGGGTCAGCCCCCTAAATCGGAAGGCCATTGAGACATCGTTGTTTGGGTCGAAGAGGATTTTCGTTACGAATCGTTTGCAGGAGTTCTTAAACCCGTCCCAGTTGCGAATTCGCAAGTTCGATGCGTTGGGATTCTCCACTTGGTCCTGCTAGAGCCTCCCCTGCAGTCTTGTTTCTTCAACCCAATCCTTTAAGCAGGATCTTTTCATCATGTAAACTTGCCTTGCTTTGGGTATTGGAGAAGTCGGCACAGCTACCCTCCTTCAAAGGAACCCCTTTTAAGTATCAAGGCCCCTGTATGCTTTGTGGCAGGTTGGGGCGAGGCGCGCTGCATCGGGGCATTCACGCTAAAGCTCTGGACCCGAGATACTCGCGCAGTCTCTAGGCAGAGCCCGAACGTACTTTAGGGACCTTAATGGTCTTAACGATTCGGTTCCTTTTGGAGTTCTTTCAGGAAGGGGTATGACCAGAGTTTAGCACAGGACCTTAACTTAATAATTAGAATGGAGCGGGCAAGGGCGGGGGGGATGTTACGCTGCAGTGATATGAGGGAGCCATAAGGAACAGTGGTTATTCGGGCCCCTGTGGTACTAACAACTCTGGCCTCCAACCTCCAGGTCTAATCAAATCCACCAGACTCTCACCCTAAACCATAAACCCCTCGGCCTCGAATCCTAAACCCTAAATACCCATGGGAGAACTCTAAACACTGTTGGCGTCCATGGGTCTGGTAACTGACGAGCTGAAACCGTAAATACCGAAAGCCCTCGAACATCCTCCAGAAAGCGCCGAGTGCTACCGGAAAGAGACAATTAAACAACTACAGAATCAAAAGGAAGCTCGACGGCTGAACCGGCTCAAGACGGCGATCGCCAAGTTGCCTCAGGAAAATTTGGCGCCTTGCATGGAGTTGAAAACCCGGGCAGTGGCCAAGGCCAAGGCGAATGTTCAGGCAACAGCCTTCGTGCATTCGGCAGCAGAGACTGATATGGTGGAATGATGTGTTTGTGGTCAAGCCACGACATTCACATGTAGGTCTGATAGAAGCAGCAGCAACCCGTGGCACGGCTTGCCAGAGCGCAGGTGTTGCGATAGGCGAGGAGGCACATTCTGATCGCGTGAGACTTCGCAGCTGCGCTTGATTCATCACAGTGTTGGTCGGCGATCTGAGTGAACACGTGTATCTGCGCAGGAAGGACAGATGACTATAGTTGACTACTGCTTCAAGCTGTTGCTGCTGTTGCTGTTGTGCAGAGCATGTCTGGCATGTCTCATGCCGGGCATTTGAGTTCAGTGCGTTATATAGTTCTGTTGGTAATGGCCAACGCGCGTGAATGAACGGAGCGGTGAACAAAGCAAAGACCTCACATGCACGCAAGCACAGATGCTGAACTTTCCGCATCGCTTGAACAAGCTTGAGTCCAATTGCTGCTTGCTGGGGAGTCTGGACCGAAGGTGAGCCAGCCGGCGTCGCTTGAGGGTCTTCACTGAAAGTGAACAGCAGACGTGGTTTTGGGGGGATTTGACCCCAAATCAAAAGCAGCAGCCGTGGTTCTGGGGGATTGACCCGATATCAATAGAACAGACGTGGTTCTGGGGGTCTTGACTGAAAGTGAATTTAGCAGCTGCGTTTTTTAGGGGGGACTGGCCCAACATCAAAACAGCAGACTTGGTTCTGAGGGTCCTGACCGAAAGTGAAACCGCATACGTTGTTTTGGGGGCGACTTGACCCAAATCCAAAACAGCAGACGTGGCTTTTGGGGCACGTAATCCAGAATCAACACAGTGCATGTGGTTCTGAGTTCTGAGAGGTTTTGACCCGAAAGTGAAAGCAGTGCTGACATCCAACTTGTCCTCAATCACCCTTGTCAGGCAAGGTCAAACAGCTGCTCGCCTTGGAGACAGGTCCTCGTGGTCGTAGCCAACGGCAGAAGTATTCATTTCCATATTGGTGAATGGTGGACTGCGGCTGCACATATCCTTGTCGAGCGATATTTGGACGAATCCTCGATACAAGCTTGACCATTGGGCAATCCATGTGCGCGACCCCAATGTCCATCTCCATGCTCAGTTCACGTTTGCAAAGCGGGTCGACAGAACGCAACTAATTTTGATTGCTTTGCATCACTTGGTTGAACGTGCGCTTGTACATGTTTTTGTGAAATCTGTGATCCGAGGAACATGCGCTTTTACGCGTATGCTTCGAAGGTTGGCAGCCTCTGGAACTTCACGAACAGTTGGCCCTTGATCGACTACGAAGTCAATCCAGCTTCTCTCATTTTGTAATTTTGTATAAACGATGCAGCATTTGGGGTTTTTGGGGGTTTTGACCCAAGGTGAAACCAGCAGACGTCGCTTAGGGGGGTCTGGATCCACATCAAACAAACCAGCAGACGTGGTTTTGGGGGCCTTGCCCAAGTTGCAGTAGCAGATGTGTCTTGGGCCCCCACCTTGAGTAAAAAATAAACGAGATGCGGTTCTGGTGGCTTTGACAAAGTCAAAACAGCAGCCATGGTCTGGGGGTACGTGCAACCACCCAAAGTGACAGCATCAGACCAGCGGCATCTGCTCCAGCGTTGTTTGTCGCTCCTACACTTAAGACGTTCATGCAGAACGTGGAAGTCGTGCAAATTCCGAGCTGTGGATGGGAAGCTCTGCTACTGCATTGAACCAGCCATTCACAAGACAAGAACAGAAGTATAAGTTGTGGCAAGACCCAAAAAACAAGTAGCAGGCCTCGTGGCTTGCGCCCGGACTGAAAACGGCAGACGTGGTTTCGGGAGGGCTTGGCAAAATTACACAGGCAGCATATCCTGTTTTTGTCGGTCCTTTCATATATATGTATGTTTTCTCAAAACCGGGAAGCATACACGAGAAACCAGCGATCCCGAAAACCTCAACGCTAGATTGCCTAAGCTCTAAAACCGGCAGACTCCTCCCTTGCCCCACGTGTCTGAGTACATAACCATCATGTACGCCAGCCTACCAAACGGGTGCCATATGATTGCTGTACTAAACCCAAGTACCTCTTCTTCCGGGACCTCGTCGTAGACCCTAAGCCCTAAGTTAACTTCGGGCTATAGAACCCATTTGGAACCTTACAGTCTAAGGAACCAGTTACAATCTTACGGGGCCTTTGTAAGAAAATGCACGGAAAAAGAAAATCGGTTCTTGGGATTTCGGTTTAAGACCAAGAACTAGAAGGATTATTTTTTCGAGTTCAAGGTTTCCTATAAGCCCTAAACTCCTAAACCCTATGCCCACAATTTTGTCATTCCGAACACTCCATCGAGGGCTTGATAGAGGGCGGGGTACAGGAGCAATGCGTCGAGCTGGAACCCCCCTTTGCGGAATCATTTCGCGGATGCACGTATCTTCCCGCTTGTTGTGCAGAATGGTGCATCTATGGCGAAGACGATAGCTGCCTGCGTGGATTTTGTTGCCAGGTGCATCACCAATTTAAAAGACCTGACTGGTAGTTGTTAAAAAACAATATACGGCTTGGGGACTACTGCTACTGCTACTGCTACTGCTACTGCTGATGCTAATTACTGTTTACATCCCCACTCCCACCCCTTACTCCTACCCCTCCTCCGACTCCGACTCCTACTCCTACTCCTACTCCTGCCTATTCTTATTCCTGCTCCTCCTGTTGTTGCTTCACACTACTTCTGTCATCTTCTCAGAAATCTGGTCATTCGCATGTCCAAGATAGAGAAGAAATTCTGGCCGAACACGCAGAAAGATATAGCATGGAGAATCTGCGATAACGGGTGTCGGCTGAATCGGCAGGCCAAGATTTTCCCCTTCGGCGGTGACTACTTCCTGTGCCTGCCTCGTCCAAACGACGTCCTTTCATTCCAAGGGTACATGCAGGAATGGCATGTCTGGATCTTGGCATTGGGGTGTTTGTGTTTCGTAGTTTCGTGTTTGGGTTGTGGTGTGGGTTGAGGGCGAGCACAAAGGTTCCACGTATGTCCCATTATTGTTATATTCTATTCTTGGACCCCTCAGTTACAACTTCCGAACACTGTTGTAAGACCTAAGTACAGACTGCTGTGAGTTCAAGTGATCGATAAAAAAATATAGAAGCTTGACAAAGTAGCACTATTTTTTTTGGCTTCCTTACTGTACTGATACTACTTTATTCCCCTCAAAACACTGTTCCGATTAATCAAGCCTCGACATTATGTTTACTTTTCGGCCGAAGGATCTTCTGGCTCAGCATATTCGAGACTAGGCCTGAAACCGAAAACCTTCAAACAAGGCTTAAAGGTTGAACCCCCAAAGCCTTAACTCCTTTAAACCCCAGACCGCAAAACCCCTAAATTGCTTGGTTCTTATTGCAACCAATTTTAATTCAACTAGTAGGTTCTGCCTGGGGGCTATCTGATGTCGAATAGGTTGCTCGAGTTTCAAGCATACTGTCTCTTTTTGGCTCATTCCTGAGCGTCCAAGGTACCTACTGATTAGCTGCTTGGGTTGGGGATACAAGCAATGTAAGTTCTTAAAGCCCCCTAAACCCTAAACCCTAAGTTCTTAAAACCTGAAACCTAAACCCCTGAAGCCTGCCTTGGTAATCTAGGTTCCTCAATGCTAAACCTTACGCCCTCTAAATCCTTTCTTGAGACCTCCTCGAATCGAAACTTGATCTTTGAACCGGCTTTCGAGGCGGAATCGGTTCATGAGAGATTTCATGACAGGTTGATAATTGCTGTAATTAAGGTCTCATGAGTCATAAGGGTTTTGAAGGGCTTTGGTGTGTCGAGGCTGTAGGTGCTAGAACTTTGGTATTTTTGGGTTTGGGGTTCAGGACAGGGCAGACCTCAGTTTGGGCCAGCCACCCATGTTCGTCAACCAGGTCATGATTTAGTAGACAGTCTTGGTTTAGCGTCTATAAGGTTTGGGGTTGAGTTGAGGGTTCCATAGCTAAGCTTGCATCGGGAGTTCTTTTGTTCGCTTGCTTTTGGTTTTGGCATTGTCGTGGTTGCTTTGGCATACGGATTTGGGGGTTGGGTTCAAGATTTAGGGTTTCGGTGTGTGCGTTTTTCTGCTTTGCTTTTGGGTTTGGAGGTTAGGGTTTCGGATTGAGGTTTAGGATTTAGGCTCAGGGGTCTGGGGTTTACGGCGTAGTGTTGAGTAGATTATCCTTGAAACTCCAGTCCCTCAATGTCGCTCGTCAGAGACTCGAAAAAGAAATTCGCTCGCCATGCGCCTGTCCACACGGGGGAAAACACCAAATAACTGGCAAAACACCACTAACTTCAAACGTTGAACCCTGAGTGGCCTTAGTGCTATGCTCGGAACCCTAGACGGATGCCGGGTCTTCGCAATCAGAGGCTTATACAACGCCTCGATACCACGCTAGTCGCATTTCTGCAAGTGTTCCATAGTGTTCCTATCTAGATAGGGATCTTGTATCGCCTCTTGGAGGGGTCTTGCAAGGGTTAATATAGGAGCTTTGCCCGAAAGTGCGTTTTCAATGGATTCTGATTCTAAGTACTTATTAGATAAAGGTTGTTGATATTAGGAGACTGTATTTACTTTGGCTAAGTGTCCCAGTTGCTCTGACGTATGTTGCAGTGGCTTCGGTTTAGAGATTAGGGTTCAGACGTGTGGGATTCAGGTCAGAGTCGTTTGGTTTCGGACTAAGGCCAGAGGCATTGCGCAGTCAGGGCGTATGAAGTGCGATGCTAGGCGGTTTAAGGCTTGGGATTGTGGCTTGAAGTTGTGCCAATATGCCCAGGTGCTGGTGCGCCAAAGGAGCCACCTGCTTGGAGGTACACCTACATTACATGGGGGTCCTATCTGCCGGTTCAGGCCCTTAAGCTATCCTACAACCCGAACCTGATCACAAGCCTACTATCGTAGTCTGAATAACCAATAGCCCCTTATTGTCCCCATGCTGTATATACCATACAGAAATCTGTCCGCACACCCTGAACCCAAACCTTCGCCTGCCAACCCAAACAAGGAACAAATTCAGATGGGTAGTTCTCTAGATTAGGGTCCCTGTTTAGATCCCAAACATAGTACGGCACTCTTGGTAAAAGGACCCCCCAAAAGGGACCCTAATTTGGAGAACTACCCATACCATAAAGGCTTTCAGCATCGTTCAGCACAACGGATTTCAGAAACTTTTTGAGCTTTGCTGTCTGGTTCTTAATAGGGAGTGAGGGAATGGATCCCTATGATAGTCCCTGAAGGTCCCCTATACCTGGACCCCAAAAGTATGTAGAATAATGGCCTTTTATAGGTTTTGGGCTATCCTACTTTTGGGGGTCTGGGTAGTAGTCCCAATAACCCATTCCCCCATTCCCTGCTCAGAACCAGGCAGTTGCTGAGACTTCGAGATGGACTGGAGCTTAGTCTAGCCAGAGGCTCCAATATCCCCTAATTAAGGAATACACCTTAGAGGGTTAAAGGGATCCATAAGGGTTCTATTCTATAAGGGAATTAAGGAGTATACTTTAAATTTTAGTAGGATCCCTAATATGATTTAAGGAATATTCCTTAATTAAGGGATATTGGAGTCTCTGGGTCTAACCCTAAACCATAAAGCCCAAGTCCCAACTGAGCTGCCCATGTGGTCACACATCCGCCTCAAACCCCAGCCCCCAAGCAACGTCAACCCGTGATCCGAATCTACGAACCCTTTTCAGCAAAAGCAACCTATATACGTCGCATATTATATATATACACACATAAATACATATATATATATATATATATACATATACAAACATACATACATACTAGCATATGTATGTATATATATATATATATATATGATGATGAATATATATATATATACATACATACATACATACATAGATATATATATATATAGACACACATAGTGCGAGCTCCAAAAGTTGGAACCCGGATTAAGGGCTATCAGTGTTCGGATTCGCTTTACATTGCTCTTGAGGGTTGGGGCTATTGGGTTTCCAACTTGTGGGCTTCTACTGTATACATGTAGTAATGATAGTCGGAGGTAATAGGTAATACTAAATAGCCTGACAGCAGTCATAATCAGAGTAGGGATCAAGAGTTAGGACTTAAATTAAATCATAGCAGCAACAATCAAGGTCCATGTATACTACTGGTGCCGAAAAACTTTGGGACCAAATTCCACAATGTTAGTGTGTATGGACCTCTGTTCAATCCTAATCCAGACATGGCAACTAAGGGTGTGTAGTATTGGCTTTAGTCATAGCAGCAACAATCCTAAGACGAAGTCCCCTGAACCCTAACCTCTGAACCCTAAATCCTAAACCCTAGCCCGAAATCTCAAGCCTCAAATCCTAAGCCTAAACCCCTAAACCCTGAAGAAACCCTGAATCCTTAATCCCAAACCTTAAAACACCACTCATGTGAGGCCTCCGACCACCGGAAGCAGCTTGGCACCCTCCGGGTGCCCGGGCCCGCAGGCAATTTCATGCGGGAGCCTCGGATCACTCCAAGTTTAACCCTAAACCCCAAGCCCTACATCCTAAAACCCTAAGCCTATAGGCTTATAGGGTTTAGGATATAGGTGTCGCTTGGGGTTTAGGGTTTCGAATTTAGGGCACAGGGTTCAGGGTTTATAGGGTTTAGGGTTCACAGTTAGGGGTTCAGGGTTAGGGTTACTCCTGGGTTTGGTCGACGGGGCTCCGGGGGTTTGGGCGATTGGCATGGTTTACAGGGGTCCAAGTGTGGAGGCTCATAGGACACCCTAGAATTACAGCTTCCAGGTCCTAGTTCCTAATTTTGGAAACTTTACAGTCCATGTACAGTGAACCCCAGAAAGTTGGAACATAGTTTTAGGAGGTTTCATGCTGGGATTCCCTATACTTCACTGTAAGACCATAAAACCAAGGATGTTCCAACTTTCTGGCTTCTGCTATACCCATATAAAGCATCGACTTTGGCCCCCCATAGAGCGTTGTAAGGATGTGGTACATACGTACATTCACCTCAGGCTGGCATGCACGTGCTTACGAAGTTTTTCAGGCTTTCGGAAAGTATAAGCTACTCAAGCATGCTTTTTCAATTTTGGAGGTCCTTAAACGCCAGTGGGTTTAGTAATTTTTAGTAGTTTAGGCTTGCATGTGCTTAGTCGTTTGGGACTCCACTGGTGTTCACAGGCTTTTGGGGCCTTTAGGGCTCATGAGCGAGGGGGGATGCACCTCTCTGTCTCTTTCAACCTTCAGCCCTAAACCTAAACCCTAAACCCTAAACCCCACTAAAAAACACCCCCATGCACCTCTCTCTCTCTCTGTCTCTCTCTGCCTTCAGCCCTAAACCCCGCTAAAAAACCGAAAATAAACATAAGCCTTCAAGTTTTAGCCTTGAATCCTTGGAGGCTGCAATCTCTCTAAGGGTCCCTTTCAGGGAGGTATAGGGTTCTATATACGGGTCCCCTTTTGGGGGTTAAGTATTCAGAAGCCCAAATTCCTACCACGATCCCAGAAAGCCCTCTAAACCCTCAAACCCCAAACCCTAAACCCTAAACCCTAAAGCCTACTCCTCCCGCGTGCAGCATGAAAGGCGTGCTTGCGGCACCTTCGAGGCCGATTCCGGGTCAGACAACTCGAGGGTTCCCCATGGGTCCAAGTACCCAATAATCATATAATCTCCAAAATCCTAAGCTACATAACTACTATCCGAAAACCGAGTACCTAATTATTGGGTCCTTTGGCTTTAGGGACTTTAGGGAGTTTAGGGGTTGCGTGGCTTAGGGTTCGGTTTAGGGTTTAGGGTTAGGTTTAGGGTTTATAGTTTTAGGGTTTAGGGTTTAGAATTTTAGAATTTTAGGGTTTAGGGGTTCAGTGTTTAGAATCTTAGGGTTTAAGGGCGTAGGGTTTAGAATCTAATTAGGGATTAAGGGCGTAGGGTTTAGAATCTAATTAGGGTTTAAGGGCGTAGGGTTTAGAATCTAATTAGGGTTTAGGGTTTAGAATCTAGTTAGGGTTTAAGGGTGTAGGGTTTAGAATCTAGGGTTTACGGTTTACGTTTTTTTGGTGGGTATTCGATTGATAAGGATTCCGATAAGCTTGCTTTTCAGGGTTTTAGGGTTCTAGCCAGGGCCCTATAATTAAGGCGTGGGTGGGGCCATACCGGGTTTGGCTTTGGGGCGTTGGGGTAGCGTTGGGCGTTAGGGTTTAGGGTTTGCGCGGGCTTTGGGTTTAGAGGCTTCGTCCCATGTAGACTCTTGCTTAAGCATGCCCGGAGCTCCTGCTTTGGGGAGTACTATAGTCGCTTGGATAATTACCTATGCTATTTCCGGGGCTCCTTGTCATAGTTGTAGTATAATGGGCCCCAAAACCCTATTCTAATTGTTAAGGCCCCGATATTATAGTAACCCCTATATAGAACCCTACTTCAGATCCCTTATAGTAGCCCTTATAGACCCCTTAGTAATACCCTGTTCTGAAGGCCCCCAGAGTAGGTTCCTACTTCGGGGAGTAGATGGTCATGAGGTATCTGGGATCCTACTGCCCGACCCTGAATCTCCCAAGCCATAACCCTGAAACCCGAGACCCTAGAACCCTAAACCTCACACCCGAAGGCCCTAAACCCTAAAGCTCTAAAGTCCTAAAGACCTAGAATCCTCGAAGCCCTAAAGCCTTAAAGCCCTCAAAACCTCTTGCTTTGTGATGCAAAAAAGTCGGTTGTCGACCCTGCTGCGCCAGGCATGTACATGGTCCACGCCTCGGCAGAACTTCTAGGATGTGACCTTTTCGCTTACGCCCTGTACTTGGTTAGGATTTATAGGTATAACTATAGTTCTAATGCACAGTGATAGCTTATAGTTACAGCTATAATGCATGGGACTCTAATGTTTCGCGCTTTGTTCGGCTCTCTTATGCTATTGTCGGGTTCAAGTCTGGGTGTTCTCAGGCATGTTTATCCTAGCTTTTGGGTTTGACTGTGTAGTTGAGTTTTGGATGTTGCCGGGTTTAAAGTTTCTGGCCTGGGATATTTGCACCCTGTACTTCAGACTGCTGGATCAAGTCTGAAGGTCTCTGAACGGTTTCTGTTTGGGGGTTTGGGCAGGTTAGGGGATGTGCGTTCCATGTCCCAGCCTTGTGCCCCATCCTGGCAACCCCAAATCCTAAACCCGGCATTCCACACCCTAATCCTTAAACCCAAAACCTTCGACCCTCAAACCCTGATTTAACCCAAAAACCCTGCATCCCCAAAGCCTAAACCCTAACATCCCGAACCCTACACCCCAAACCTGAGAATCTAAAGCCCCAAAACCTTAAACCCGAAAGCCCTAAACCCATACCCCAAGATGAAACCCCTAAGCTCAAAAACGCTAAAGCCTAAACCCCTAAGCCCTAAAACGGCGCCCAAGGACCGGCTTTACTGGCACCGATCTAAATGACGGCGACCGCTCCACCGCCTTGTTGCTTTCAATTTTGGGGTCGAGGGCTTAGGTGTTTATTAGGGACCCAAAAAGCAGATAAGCATAAGCATTTTATGGGGACATCCCTACCTTAATGGGCTTCATTATAAATAGGTTTATATGGGATATCCCTATCCTAATTTTTGCTTATGTGCTTTTTTGGGGGCCTAGTTTAGGGTTTAGGGCTTTAGGGTTATATGGCTAGGGATTCGCGTGTCGAGTTGTAAGGTTTGGGGCTTCAGGGTTGAGCCCTAAACCCTCACCCGAAGCCCTGCACAAGGCTTCGGGGTTTAGGGTTTACCCATAGGGCCCAAAGTAGTTCCTTTTTGGGGATTACCTTATAGAAGTCTAGATATGAACCCCAAAAGGAACTACTTTGGGGCCTATGAGTAGTTTAGAGCACATAGGGCTTGAGGGTCCCTCAAGAGTCAGAGGATATTGGCACCGTAAAGCAGTGGTTACACAACATGTTGCTTCAAAGGCTGTCGTTATGCAGAGTTTGCAGACGATCGTGAATGTTCACTGCATGTTTGGAGATATTGTCGCATGACGATGCATTGATGGTGACGCAATAATAGTTTCAGGTATGTGCCAGCAGAGGGTCTTTTGTGTCCTTGCAGCTGAGAGTTTGGGGTACCGAATCTGCACAGTGGCCGCTGATGGCAGCATGGAGTTGAAACTAAACCCTAAACAACCCTAAACCCTAAACAGCCCTAAAGCCTAAACCCTAAACAACCCTAAACCCTTAACAACCCTAAAGTCCTAAAGCCTCAACTTGAAGCTTTTGCTTTGGGATTTGAGGCGGCCTTTCGGGTCGAGCCACAGCTTCTTCTCTTCATTTTTTGGGGTTTAGTGGGGACACTTTAGGGTTTAGGATTTTGGGGTTTAGTTTGGACATATCGGATCTTGGAACTTCGTTTGGATACTTTCGAGCTTTGGGGTTAACCAGTAGGGCTTTAATGCTGTACTCCAACTCGTTCTGGATACCTGAAAACCCGACTATTTGGTACTTGCACCCGCAGATCAAGGTACCAGCAGTGCTTGGGCTTATTCTGTAGTCTGGTGATATTTGCAGAGCCTCCAGAACGATTACTCATGAAAGTCTCAGATGCAGTTCCTAGTGAGCCTCGCTGAACCCTGCATACCGCAGGCCTTGAGCCTCAAGCACGTGTGTAGTGCGTGAAAAGTGTGTGAGCTGTGCCCGGGATAGCTTTANTCAGATGCAGTTCCTAGTGAGCCTCGCTGAACCCTGCATACCGCAGGCCTTGAGCCTCAAGCACGTGTGTAGTGCGTGAAAAGTGTGTGAGCTGTGCCCGGGATAGCTTTACGTTATCAGTTGGTAGAGCGGAGCCTGTTTCCCGACTCAGGGACAGGTTCGTGGCGATGGATCCCTTGGACCCTTGGGCAGACTACCTCAGGCGTCGTGGGGGAGTTCAGAGCAACGAAGAGTTTCGTGGTCGTGGCGCAGGGCGTCGCGATGAAGGAGTTTTCGATGTTCAGCAGCCGGGGGCTGCGATGCCTTTTCCTTTTGGGACTCAGTCTTCAAGAGACACCGGATGCGCAGGTGCCAGGCAGTGGCTCAACAGCCACGGGCCGCCACTGCAGCCTCCAGGAACCTTCGCTGGAGCCCCGATTTTTGGGGGTCCTGTGCAGGGCAACCCATGCGGGTGGTTGGGCCTTGGCTCTCCCCAAGGGAGGCCTACGGCCCCGCAGCCACCTACCTTCTTGGCTACGGGAGCTCCCTTAGGGACAATGGGCACGAGCGCAGGTCCTTTGGGTGGCTTCAGCGGCGGCGGCTATGGGGCGGCTGCGGGCGCTGCGACATCATGTCCTACGGCTTTCGCGTCTAATTTGCCCTCACCACCAACGGGGTCGAGTTTGCCTATTGGTCCTCGTGTTGAAGGATCCTCTGCTGCGCCGAATACGCCGGCTTTTCCATCAACGAGCCCAACTACCGCCCAGACACATGGGGTTGAAAACGCGGCAACTGCAGCGGCGAGTTTGGATGCCCAACCTCCTGGGGCAACTCCAAGCGTTAAGGTACACAGTGCGTTTGAGGTGCTTGGGATGACGTCTCCAAGCTCTTCGGCGAGGCCCGTGGACCAGGCGGAGCGCTTTATTGCGGCCTTGACCAGTGAAAAGCGCTCTATACCGTCGTGGCAAGGGTCTCCTGGGTCGCTGCGAACGTGGCTCAAACTACTTGCTCATTGGGAGTCGGAGACTACGGTTCCGAAGGCCAAATGGGGCATCCGCCTCTACCAGAGCTTCGGGGAATCCTCTGAGCCACGCCGCATTGCCGACCAAGTGCCACTCACTGAGGTGTTGACCGAAAGGGGCTATGGATTGATCTTGTCGGCTTTGATGACCAAGTACAAGCCCTACCTCGACGTGGCGGCACCAGTTTCGATAGATCGTTTCTTCTACGGCGGCGAGAAGCAGAAGAATCAGACGTTTGCCAACTTTTTGGCAACCAAGGAGATAGCTCGTCAGGAGCTGGAGTCGCATCTGCAGGAGCGCGTGCCTGACCGCATTGCAGCGCGCATCTTATTGCGCCAGGCCCACTTGTCGGACTATCAGCGGGAGATGGTTGCTTTAAAGGATGCCAATCAGTTGTTCACCTGGGAGCAAGTCACGGGCATGCTTCGTCCCTTGGACAGGCCGGAGCTTATTGCGCAGGCGGCCATTGCCGAGCTGGGTAGCTCTGCAGCCAGCAAGCACTATCCAGTGCTAAATCTGGCGAAAGATGATGTTGACGATCCCCCTGACGGGGAGGAAGAGCTCGAGGAAGAGGAGGAAGAAGAAGAGGAGGGCATCGATGACGAGATGATCACCTTTGAGGATCGTGAGTATGATGAGCATGAAGCTATGTACATCCATGCCTATCATTCAGCCTATAGTGATGTGAGGCGCGACCTGCAGTCGCGCAGAAAAGAGCGCGGCTTCGTGAAGCACCCGCGCCAGTCACCCAAAGGGCGTGGAAAAGGGCCTCGAAAGGGTCACCGGCCTTCTTCTTCGGTTTCTCGCTCGGGTCCGTCGAGGTTCAACAAAATGATCAAGGGCAGCCCAGATGACTTGCTGAGTCGCACAAGGTGTTTTAACTGTAAGGAGCTGGGTCACTATGCGCGTGACTGTCCTCTGAAGGGCGGGGGCAAGGGAGGCCATCGAAGCTCTCCTAGCAGTGCAAGTAGCAGCAAGCAGTCCAGTTTCGGGGTGTGCCGGGGCAATGTGGACCAGACAATGCGACATGCTTTTGCTACTTGGTCGTCTGGGACACGTTTCATGGCATACCAAAGCAACCAGGTCCAACCACTCAGGACCTCAAGTGCCTGGCCTATGCTGTTTGCCACGGTGACTGTTCGGGCGTCAGAAGCGTTGGTGGATACTGCTGCTGAGGACGCGGTGGTGGGTGACCGGGCTTTCCAGGCGCTCACCGCGGAGCTCGCTAGGTTCAACCTTCAGCCGATCTGGGTGACCACGTCCGCGAGTCCCCAACCTTGCGCGGGCATCGGGAGCGCCGCGCAGACGGTGGGGCAGGCAGACGTCCCGACATGCGTGGCGGGTATCCTGGGTGTCCTCAGGTTCACCGTTCTGGCGGACACCGACCGTTTTCAGACCCCTCCTTTGCTGCCCATCTCTTACCTGGAGGCCATTGAGGCGGTCATAGATCTTCCCCGACATCGCCTGGTGGCTTCTGATGGCCATGAAACTCCGATTGAGAGGCTGCCGTCCGGTCATCGTTCGGTGGTGATCCTGGACTTTCACCGTACCCCGTGGTGTTTGCCGCAAGAGCTATGCAAAGACGGTCATGATCCCTTCCTGCTGGACGCGTCTGACGCACCACATTTTTCGGGGGTGGCGGAGTTGCCTGAGCTGCCTGCTGCCACAAAGGGAAACTCAAGTGCGCCAGACGCTCGGGATGCTTCTTCTTCGGCTTTGCCCTCGAGGTCTACGGCATCTAGCGGGACTGTGAAAACCACGGAGTCTACGGCATCTTCCGGATCTACCACACCGGCGGGGCATGTTGCAAGTAGTATGACATCTCGCGGGGCTGTGAAAACAACGGAGTCTACGGCATCTTCCGGATCTACCACACCTCTGGGGCAGAGTTTAGGTAGTATGACATCTCGCGGGGCTGTGAAAACAACGGAGTCTACGGCATCTTCCGGATCTACCACACCTCTGGGGCAGGTTTTAGACCTAGGCATCAGTCCATCAGTGTCGTTTGCTGTGAGTGCTCGTGGATCACGCGTAGATAAAGCGGAGAGCTATGCACTCGAGCTCAACCAGGGTGTCCAGGTCGGTTATGACGCGATCGAGCGCTTAGTTTCTATGATCCCCTTGGGCCGACAGTCTGCTCTTCGTGATGCTATGAGGCCTAAGAGTGAGCAGGCGGGAGCCGTTACGTTTGGTCTCTATGCCCATGGCCCAATGAGCGGAATCACACGAGCGACCACCGAGATGGCCGAAGTCTGCAAGGCGGTGAATGTGTGGGTTCGCGACATAGTTCCTCCGGATTTTCATTGGACCTCGGTGACCATCGGGGTGCAGACTGCGGCTGAGACTCACATTGATGCCCATAATGACGGGTCGTCTCAGAACATGTCGGTGACACTGGGCCGATTCACCAAAGGTGAGTTGTGGATCCAGGCAGACGATATGTATGGCTCTGGTCCGAAAAAGAAGGTCTGGAGAAGTCGGAACGGCCGTCGTGTGCCGGGGTATCTGATCGATACGTATCGTAAACCGTTCTTCTTTAGCCCGAAGAAGTACCATGCCACCAATGGTTGGTCTGGGTTTCGCATTGCCGTCACTGCTTTCACTGCCAGATCAGTTGCTGAGTTGAGGGACGATGTGCGAGATCAGTTGGAAGGCCTTGGGTTCAGAGTACCAAGTTCACGATCGGGAACCAGACATTTTGCGTTGAGTGGAGATGATGAGGAGCTTGAACATTCACGGGAGGCCGAACATGACCTTGAGACAGTGTTCGATTCCGCCAAGCATGATCGGCGAGCTCGCGCAGCCGGAATGTTCAAGCGAATGCTCACCCGAGCTGCCGTTTGGTTATCCAATTCGCATCGTGCGGTCACCTCGCGCCATGGCCAGTTTGCTCGCCAAGGCGGAGAAGATGGTGGCTCAGGAGGCGGCAGACCTCCAGGAGGAGAAGCGCATGGGCTCGAAGAAGTGCCATGCGGCTTGGAAACGGTTGACAATGGCGCTGATCACCATGCTAGCAACAGCGAGGAGCCAACTGGTGGTGGACCATCTGGTACAGCGCGAGCCGGAGGATCAGCCGCCCGAGGAAACGGTCAGCAGGGCCAACGACCACCAGCCGAGGAAGAAGAACATGGCAATGGCGCAGGGCATCGGGGTGCCGCTCAAGAAGTCCACCGTGCACAAGGAGTTCCCGATGAAGGTGCACGAGTGCAGTCACCCAGCCGATGCACTGAGGTGCAGAGGCAATCAAGCAGCACGCTGGTGGGTGTGCACGCGATGCGGCTCCCGGTGGGATCGTCCCGAGGAGACTGCGACCTCGTCAACCTCAACGTCGGCGGTGACAGTGGACGAGAAGGCGCCGAAGCTGGTGAGCATCCACGGTCGGGAGTATCCTCGTTATCTACCTGCACCCCGAGGACGCCCTCAACAAGGACCTCGTCAAGTGAATCTGTCGCAGCAGGGCGCCCCGAGGACGACGCGAGAGGGACCGAGCTCGGCCAGCACTGGTCCTGTGCCTTCTTCCACGGCGCCAACCACCAAAACAAGGGCGAGGATGACTCCTCACGGGGTGAGGGTGGCGCAGCGTTCGAAGACGCCGACGAGGGCATCACATCCCGAGCACTACGAGCTGAACACCGACCACGAGGACTGGGACGATGCGGAGATGATCAACCCGAATGCGGCCGCCCGGTTCGACGAGCAGTCCTAGGAGCTGAGGGCCTGGAGCGCGGGCCCGTGAAGGAGACGAAGGCTTTGGCAAGCGCCCTGCGCTCCCGAGGCTGGCTGTTGAAATCAATCCTGGTGATGCTGAGTCTCGTTGAGCTTGAGCAAGGGGAATGGCTGCCGGGCACTATGTTTGGCTCCCCTCGAGATCGACTGTGGTGGCACCGCGAGGGTAATCGTTGGGAAGAGCACCCTCCACGAAGCTTTCCTCGAGTGGTTTGTTGTGTTTTCCCGCGTGATCAGGTGCGAGCGGATTGGCTGGCGGACGGCCATGGTCAACGGTTGGAGATGAGCCAAGCCGCCAGAAAGAACCTCGCCTCCGCATGGTTGACTTCCTTCCTCCGGGACGAGGAAATCAATTCCACTCCTCGACTTCTACAACGGGCACGAGCCTTGGGACTCGACGGCAGTATGGCATTGGACCTGACCCTCGGCTGGGAGTTTGAACGCCCCGAGGACAAGGCTGAGGCTCTTCGACTACTACGCGATTACCGCCCGGGGCTGGTGGCCTTGATGATGATCCACGACAGCAAGGTGTCCAGCCAAAGAAACGACTTTGCTGTGCGACTTGCGCATCTTCAGCTGTCCGCGGGCCGGGGGTTTCTGCTGGAGCTACCTATTGCCACTGAGGTTTGTACGTCATTGACCTTACGAGAGCTTCAGGATATGCCCTCAGTGTACTCGGTGGTACTGGACTACAGCCACATGGGTGTCGGCAATGGACGGGGCGACATGACGATCCAACCAGCTGTGGCCCTGACCAATGCACCTGAGGTGTTTTCTGCCATGGGCCGCCGAGTTCGTCAACTGCCGCCAAGGTTACCGACTGCATCCAAGAGCACACCATCCGTTCAACGGGAACAAGCCTCATGGATGAACTACACGCTGAACCACAACCTGAGGACCCACCTATGGACTAAACACGTGCCCATGACTCATGCCAAGGATCGCTGGGGGTGGCATGGAGGCCACCTGTTCTGCCGACATTTCTTTCCCCGGCAACATCTCTGCCTTCCTGAGGAATGCGGCTTTGAGGTGAACCACGTTCAATTCACGGGTCAGCGATCTACTCGCATGGATCCCGTGGGAGGGCGCACGAAAGTCATCGAAGATGAGTGGCCTTTGCAGCGATCCCGTTCAGTGACCATCCCCTGGACAGGGATCACAATTTTTCTCGTGAGGCCGCGCATTTTGCTTCCTGAAGCTTTGTCGTCATTGGCCGGCAATCTGGCCAAGAGTGCGGCTCACGATTTCTTTTTGTTTCAATCCGAACAGCATGCACTACAAGCTGAGTTAGCAGTGTTCCACTCCGAACAGCATGCACTACAAGCTGAGTTACCAGTGTTCCACTCCGAACAGCATGCACTACAGGCTGAACGAGCCGTGTTTCCTTCGCACAGACTTTTGGAGGGCACCCGGACCTCGGCGGCTTCGGCCCGTCCCTCAGGCGATGTGCTGAGCGACAAGTTTGACTGGGACGATTTTCTGGCAGATGTCGAGAACGAGGAGGCAAGGTTCCTCAGCGGTGGCACGCCTTTCGCTCGAGACGAAGCCGAGGATGCGAATGAATCAACTGCTCTCCCGTCGGAGGAAGAAGCCAGAGTGGCACGCGAACTACGCGAGATTGTGATGGACAACACCGTGTCCGACGCTGAGAAGCGCACTGTGGTGGCGCCAGACATTCGAAGAGAAGTGTACCGCCTGCACCGCAACCTGGGTCATCCGGAGAAAAGGACTTTCCTGAGGGCCTTGAAGCATGCGGGGGTGAAGGTGGAGATTCTCAAGTATGTCAAAGACGAGTTCAGTTGTCCTATATGTCTGAGGCGACAACGTCCATCTTCCCATCGTCCGGGCCACTTGAGTCGTGAAATGGGTTTCAATGAGGTGATCGGCATCGACTTGATGTTTTTCCGAAAGCTGACTCTGCTCAACTGTCTGTGCTGGGGGACCAACTTTCAGTGGGTCGAGCCTCTGCCCGACAAGAGAGCCGAGACGGTCACCGCAGCGCTGCTAAGTTCGTGGTTCGCGCATTACGGCACGCCTCGTATGGTGGTGGCAGACCAGGGCGGCGAGTTTGCGGGCAAGTACTTTGTGGACGCCCTCTCGGACGCCGGGGTGATCATTCACTTCATTGACGTCCGGAGCCCCTGGCAGAATGGACGCACCGAGAAGGCGGGGGGCGTGTTCAAGGAGAAGCTGGCCACGGTGATCGACGAGGCCGGGGTGCACGATGGACAAGAAATGCGCCTGGCCATTTCCGAGACGGTATGGACGCGTAACCAGTTCTACGACCGGAGTGGCTACTCTCCTCATCAGAGGGTTTTCGGTAGCTCTCCACGGGTGCCGGCTACCCTCTTGTCGGACGACGTGATCGACTCCAACCTCATTGTGAGTGGAGCCTCTGACGCCTGGCACCGAAGCCAGGAAATCCGCTCTGCAGCACGCAAGGCGTGGATGCAACAGCAAGATCGAGCGGCGGTGCAACGAGCGGTGCACGCCAATACACGCACCGCGGACGACAAGCCTTTGAAGGCGGGCGAGACCGTCTACGTATGGAGAGAGACTCCGGATTACGTTGGATGGACTGGTCCAGGTGTCATCGTGGCCGAGAGCGAGAACGGCCGGTCCCTCTGGGTGAGTCTGAGAGGCTATCTGATCAAGGCCTCCCGAGAGCAAGTGCGCAGCGCGAGTCCTGAGGAGCATCTGGGGGTCGAGATGATCAAGGCAATCTCCAAAGAAATGCTGGAGGGACTGGAGTCCGGGAAGATCCGGAACTATCGCGACATCGAGCAGGAAGGCATGCCGCCTGGTCGGGGTCCTGAGGACTCTCGAAAGAGACCTCTTGAGTCCATCGACGAGGAGACGGCGGAGTACGAACCGTCCCCCGCGGAAGCCACCGCGGAGGCCTCAGGACCTATGGAAATCGGCACAGGCCCCGGGGATGCTGGTGAAGATCAAGGTTTGAATGTCGAGGACGCCAGCACCCATCTTCCTTCGGAGGCCCCTCTAGAGTCAATTCCGCCTTCCAGACGGGCAAGCCATCCGGAACTTGATGTACTACCAGCTCCGAGCTACGGGCCTGCTGCGACGCCACCGGCCTCTACGCCGAGGAGTCGGCCCATGCCTTACCCTTTTAATTCCTCAGCCGCGGCATGGCCGCGCCCCCAGGCTTCGGCAAACTACTTCGAGGTGTTCATGATGGCCGAGGACGGTGCGATGGATGGCGACCCTCGTCGACGTCGGACTCGACCGCATCATCGAAATGTTCCGGTGGCGAGCTCAAAAAGGCGCTTCGAGGTGGACGATGCTTCGGCCATGTTCTGTAACCGAGACAGGGCCTTCTATCTCACCAAGAAGAAGGAGTCGCCAGGACAGGTCGAGTTCCGAGAGCTGAGTCTGGAGGAGAAAAAGATTTTTCGGAAGTCGCGAGCGAAAGAAGTGCAGTCCTTGCTAGACTCAGGGGTCATCACTATTCTGAGCGTGAAGGACAGTTTACAGTTCGCCAAGGACCACCTGGATCATGTGCTCACCTCTCGATACGTGGATCGGTGGAAACCCGAGGACGGAGTGACTTTTCCTAAGGACTTCGACGTGAAGAAGATCACTCCGGACTTTAAGGCGAAGCTGGGACCAAAGTCTCGATGGTGCGTGGTAGGCTGGCAGGACCCGATGATACATGCTGTGGAGAGGAGCGCGCCGACGCCGCTAACCGTGAGCATGTACCTGTTCATGCAGCTGTGCGCTTGCCGTTCCTGGCCGGCCTGGGTGAAGGATGTCAAAACTGCCTTCCTTCAAGGGCGGCCAACGACCCGCAAGCAAAAGCTGGCCTGTCGGATGCCTTCGGATGAGGCCTTCGAGGGATACGATGCGAGACAGCTTATCGTCCTGGAGACCGAGGTCTACGGCTTGGTCTCGGGCCCCGCATGGTGGAGACGGTCCTTGCTAGAGTTGCTAGTACGTGACTTGGGCTATCGGGTGAGCCCTTATGATCGATGCGTCCTGACTCTTGATGGGACCTCGGAAGACGAAGACAGCGAGATGGATCCCTCAGTTGGACAACTACGATGTCTTCGAGACCGAGGAAATCTACGGCGGACCCAGGGGATCATCGTCGTGGAGGTGGACGACCTGTTGGAAGCTGGAGGACCTCGACACCGTCGGCTGATGGAGCGCCTAGAAGCCAAGGTGCGCTTTGGAAAAATCCAGTGCTTACGGGACCAACCGGAAGGCACCTCCTACGCCGGACGCCGCATCCATCAAGACCGTGATTGGGGTTTTCGCTACACCATGGACGACTACATCGAGCAAAGACTCAAGCCAGTACGGCATGAGCGCAAGATCTACAAAAAAGACGCCGATCAGACGCCGGTGACGACTGGCGAAGAGGCGCAGCTGAGGGGGACAGTGGCAGCCATCAATTGGGTGGCGAGAGAGGGAAGGCCCGACGCCAGTGCCGCTGCCTCCATCTATTCGGGCATCTTCGGCAAGGCCACAGTGGGAGACATTGACCGAGTCAACGAAGTCGTCTTCAAATTGAAGGAGCACCCACTCTCTCTTCGGGTGCACCCGCTCAAGGAGTCAGAGATCAGGCATCTGGTCATCGCGGATTCGTCATTCGACCCCAAAGGAGCTGAGAAACCTCAGCATGGCTGGATCCAAGGAGCCACCACTGGCGCTCTCAATGCCGGTCAAGTGGCCAAAGTTAGCCTCCTAGGATGGAGGTCGAGAAGGATGCGACGAAAGGCCGGAAACACGTTGTTGTGTGAGAGTATTTCGCTCTCGACGGCTCTGGGAGCTCTAGAAAGGCAAAGTGCAATGTGGCTCTCCTTTACGGTGTCTCATTTCGATCCCCGTCAGATGGCCCAGGACGAGGACGAAGAGAGAGGGTTGCATGGCGAAGGAGCGGTCATCCTCGAAGAGAACGAGCACTACACCGACCCGTTGGCCGTCGCGGTTGTTGACGCTAAAAGCCTCTTCGACGCGAGCATCGCCGACCAATCCACGGGGGAGGATGATCGGGCTGGTCTAGAAATCGCGATAATCAAAGACAGCCTTGATAAGCTCCGAGGACGACTCCGATGGGTGCCACACAACACTAATCCAGCTGACCATCTGACAAAAGCTGTAGGAGCACACGAGCAACCGCTCATGGATCTCATGCTGTCCGGAAAGTACAGGATTGAGTCAGAGCACGAAGTGCTCGACAGGGGAAAACAGAGTACCCTACGTTTGAAGTCTAAAGTCTAGACTTCAGAACGCTCGGCTCACAGAATTTTAGGGGGCTGAAAGTCTCAGATGCAGTTCCTAGTGAGCCTCGCTGAACCCTGCATACCGCAGGCCTTGAGCCTCAAGCACGTGTGTAGTGCGTGAAAAGTGTGTGAGCTGTGCCCGGGATAGCTTTANTCAGATGCAGTTCCTAGTGAGCCTCGCTGAACCCTGCATACCGCAGGCCTTGAGCCTCAAGCACGTGTGTAGTGCGTGAAAAGTGTGTGAGCTGTGCCCGGGATAGCTTTACGTTATCACTCAGACTGTCCATGCACCTAAGTTCAAACCCTCAGAAACCTTAAACCCTAAACCCTAAATCCTTAACTAACCTTCCCCTGCCGTCATGTAGAAGCCATTAGTTGCCAATGTTATTCCCTAACGTTCCTTCCTGATATAACTATGCTATAATATCAGCCTCCAAACCCTATTCAAGTTGTTTTAATGCCTTTGTGTTATGCTCCCCGTGACATACCGAAAGCTGCCAGGGATCATGCTGCTGAGAACCTGCGGCGAGGGCCCGGCTATACCAGGTGGCCTGCTTTACAAGTTATTTCTAGGTTGTACGGTTCGAGGGTCAGGAAAAACCTGTGGCCCAAAAACCCCGAGCTTGTTAAGGAGTTATATATACAGAAATCATTTTCAGAAGGAGCCCGAAACAGGTAGGCTTTTCCGGCCACAGGTAGGGATTAGGGGTCGAGGGTGTAGCCTAAAGGGAAGCCATACGGACCCTTAGGGGTGGAGGGGGGTAGGGGGACTTAATACCCATAGTAAGGACTTGAGTAAGGCTTATTTACGGAAGTATAGTCCCCTACCCCCCCCCCCCCTTACCCCCCTGACCCTAAACCCTAAACCCTAAACCCGGTCCCTATGAGGAAGTCTTTTCTGGGTTGTAGAGCTCTTTACCGCAGGATCTTGAAGACGTGCCCAACTGTGCCCTCAATCCGAGTTCCTGCCAAACTGCCTTGCGTCCCATAACCCCAGCCGTAAATCACGAAACCCGGAATCCGTAAAGCTTATATGCTGGCTCTCCTAATGGTATGGAGAAGTAGTACCCTCAACCCACAAACCCCTAAAGCCTCCACCCTTTCGTCAATTAAGCGTTCAGCGTTTAGCGCTTGGGGTTTGAACTCGCGCAGTTTCGGTCTTGCGCTGCAGGATTCCCAAATGCCGGCATCGCTGTGGCAAGTGGAGGTTCCCGAAAAACTTCGTCGTTTCAGTGTCAGGGGGCACCTAGTTGTGCAGTTTGGAGTGAGGGGCTAAGGGTTAGGGTTTAGGGTTAGGTTTAGGGTATTTGGGTGGTAAATCCGGCCGTATTGGCTTTTTGGGATACACTGTTTTGGACGGGTCACTGCGCGAGCTTGCGGACTAGTTGCGGGTATCTGGCTTTCGGGGGCGATGCCTCGATCGCTGAAGGCCGCTGCAGATGGAATCTTCGAGCCCTAAGTGCGCGAGGCCCTAAAGCCCCAAGGCCTATAGCACAAAACCCTCGTCCCCAAAGGCCCTACAACTCCAACACCCCAGAAGTCTTCAAACGATTCTTCATTCCGCTGAGGTGTTTTGAACGTATGATAGCTCGTCAAAATGCGAAGTCCTAAAGTTGAGGGTTAGAGCGGGTCCAGCGATGCTACCATTGTGCTTTTAGGTTCATAAAGCCACACTGTCACTGGGGATGGTGTTTTGGGGCTTGACTCCTTTATGATGATATCGGATACACAGAGTCTCCGTTAGTGCGACATGAACTCTAGCTCATGACAAGGTCCTGAGGGGCCCAGGTGCTGGAAATCCTGGGCAACCCGATGCCTCAAGCATTGATTTATATAGGGTTTAGTTTTTGTTGTCGTCCCCGTAGTAACGACCCTGGGTTAGGGTTGTGGCAATTGTAAGTAAAATCCTCAGGACGTGTACATATTTCTTCGGTACTTGGACCCCCAGCGTAAGCCTATACCCAAAGATGCAAACCACAGGTGGCGCAGATTATGCCTTTGGTACTACCGACAACATCGTCCGGGCGGGTGGTGCAGAGTACGCCCACACCTGAGGGTATTTGAACTTTATTTACTACATGTTTGTGGCATGCCTAGACGTCGTAGACTAGAAATGCTTTATATGCACGCCCTTAATATTAACACCCTGAGAAAATACATTCAAGAGCAGATCCTGAAGCTCCTGAACCAGGATGGACAGTCTTGGTTTTGTGGCTGATTTTGGGAGTTTCCGAAATTAGGGGTATCCTATTTTGGGGCCCTTATAATAAGGATCCTACTATTTATAAGGTACTGTATTAGGGTCCCCTATTTTCGGAAACTCCCATTTTGGGGGTGGAGTTAATAGGGCTTTGCCGGCCGTTAATTCCAGATAGGATCCACTTGCGCTAAGCACGAAAGGCTGTCCAACAGAGTCCACTGCCGGTTTAAGGGTTCAGGGTTTAGGGTTTAGGGGCTGCCAAGCGGCTCTTTTGGAAGTTTGGAATGTTCTATGGTGGATGGAAGGCAGGTTTGGAGAGTCATTCTGTAAGTCCGAGCCTCAGATTCAAACACGTCCAGAAACCGACCACTCTATGTCCAAGTGCCCAACGATCATGTGGCTGGCAGTATGGTTTACGCATACTAGTGATGACTGCTAGAATAGCCTTCAAGGGAGTCTTACTACGCCATTCCTTTAAAATCCTAAACCCCTCTTCAACCGCGAGCCTTATGCCCTGCTAAGCACGGGCTTTAAACAAAAGCTGAGACAAAGTATCCGAAGCCCCCTGAAGGTTAAACCCTAAACCTTAAAGACCCCAAAGCCTAAACCCAAAACCCAAGCTCTGAACCCTCAACTCTGAACCTAAACCGAAAAAATAGTAACCCAGAAATCCTGAAACCCCAAACCGTGTCGCAAACCCTGAGGCCTACATTTAAACCTAAGACCTATAAGCCCTGAACTCTGTAAAATTGAAATCCTGAAAATCTGAAACCCTGAACCCCTTTAGATCCATTCTGGATCCCTTTGAAGGACACCCCTATAGGGTTCCTTTAAATTTAAAGGAACCCTTAACAACCCTAAGCCCTGAACCCCAAGTGGTATCCTAAGCGTGGACGCTTTTGAGGCCATGTGCTGGTGCCAACCAGATGCCGAGCACGTCAGAACTCTCAGAAGTAAGGAAACAAGGAGTTTAGGGTTTTAAGGGAGTTTTAGGGTTTAGGATTTAGGAATAGGGTTTTAGGATACACGAAGTGTAGAGTTCTAGGGAAGTTTAGGGTTTAGGATTTAAATTTAAGGGCTGCGCCAGGTGCGGGCAGCGCGAGTTCGTGCACCGGGCAGTAGTCCCTCCCATCTTGGCCCCCCAAAAGCCCGCATCATGAGCATCAGCCGGAAGCCCTGGGCTAGTCTGGGCGCGCCGAGCCCCGCTGATGCTCATGATGCGCNCGCGCGCCTGCGGTGCGCATCATGAGGTCACGGTCGCGGGCGGAAGCAGCATCATCGAATTTGCTGGCGCTGCGCCGCGCCGTCCAAAAAGCCTGCTCCAACGCCACGCGGAACACGTGCGCGTTTCGCAGCCATTCACTGGCTAATTTCGAGTTTTCGCGTCGGTGCCGGCGACCCCGCAAGGGCGCGCATCACGAGCATCAGCGGGACCCCCGCGACGCGGCTGAGGAGGGTCGACGGCAATGGCGCCTCCCTTAAAGGCCTCGCCTTTACGGCTTCGCCAAGCTCCGGCGGCCCACGGCTGCGGCCACAGAAGGGGCCAGCTGCGCTGCCCGATTTAGGGTTTCGGAGTTCGGGACAAGAGGCTTCAGGGTTTAGGAGTTTAGGGTATAGGGCTCCGGGAAACAAGGAGTGCAAGAATTGGGTCTTTGGTCTAGGGTTTAGTGTATTTAGGGTTTTTTTAGGTGTTTCAGGTTTAGCGCTGAGGGTTCCAGGGGCTTGGACTAGGGCTGTGGAGTTTGGATGGCCCGGCTTTGCTGGGCTTATTTTGAGCCGGGCCTTGGGTTTTTTTCTGGGTGCAGGGTTTAGGGTTCAGGGTTTAGGGTTGGGATGTGATTATCGTGCTGGGTTCTTAATGTCCCCCATCCAAGCAAGGTAGCCCCACTTCTGAGACTCCCATGTGATGGAAGAGGGTTCTGTGCGGGAAATTTGGTTTGTAAAGTACAATGTTGCGCAGAATTATTTGCCGGTGCTGGTGTTGATGGCGATGATGGCCATGTTGGGCGGAGCAAAATCATAACCCAGCTATCCCGACAATCATGGACACACTTCGCGAATGAGTCTGACATTGTCGGAAGCTCCCAACTTTGTACACCCCGGATGCACTGACGAACAATAACTGTTGAAGCCATATTTTGTGACGGTCAACCGCGACAGTGAGATCTAACTCGGTCGAAGCAGAGCATGCTCAACGAGCAATCCTGCCCGCCCCAGAAAGCCGCCGGGGCATGGCGATGTCCTGTATGCGCCAGATCGGGGACCTCTTTGGCTGTGCTGGAGGAAGAAGATGACCATGTTGAGAAACAGACGGGTGATAACCATGTTGACGTGACCATGTCTTGATGGTCGTGACCACGTCTTGATGGTCGTGGTGGTGCTAGTGTGGGTGGTGGCGGCGGCAGTGGTGGTGGCGTCATTCATATGTATGACTGTATATATGTATATACATATGCATACAAATTATACACACTATTCACACTATATACACACATACACATACATATCAATATAAGAATCCACATCAAGTTCAACACTTCGAGACTATTACTAAGAGCACTCGCTATCATTGTCGTCACTTCCGTCGTTCCTTTCGCCATCATCACACTCGCAATCATCCAACGCCGTCACTTGTTTTACCAGCGCAGCCAGCAAGCCCAAATCATGAGCCCCAAACCGAAAGCTTGGAAGCCTCCCTCTTGAGCTGCACAACCAGTATCCTCCAAAACAAGCACCTAAACTAAACCTTAAAACCTGAAACATAATTCGCCCCAGCCAAGCCCGAAACCCAAATCACTCACCTCAAAGTAGATGCGTTCGCAATTAGCCTAAGTTTGGGCCCAATGTACCTACATAGGGAGTACTTTAAGGCCAATGTATATACTATATGAGTACATGGACCCTTAGGGTTAAGGCCTAATCTCAGAGGTCTGCTCTGGCCCAGCCAACTTTTTGACCCATGCCGGCCTCTTGTTGCTCGGCTGTGAACCAATTGTGGATCCAGGGGGCGAGGTCATTTTGGGGTCCGGGGTTATTGGTACAGGGTTCTGAGTTTAGTGTGAAGGTATGTACACTGTACACTACGTACATACGTATATATATATATATATATATACAGGGTTTCGGGCTTTTATAGAGTTGAGGGTTTAGGGCTCCTATGGTCAGAGCAATCCCGTCTAGGGCTGGGTTCCTGGGATGGAGGGTTCGGGATGCTGCAACTCAGGGTCTACCGGAGCTCTGAAAAACTTTGCCGGTGACCCATCAAAAACGGATGCCATAACCCCAAGAACGTTGCTTCTAAAGGGTTGCGGCCCCCTCAACCACTCGACTCTAGACGCGAAGCCGGAGACCCTAAGCACTAGACTCTAAAACGTAAGCTCGCCCAAATGGGCCTCTACGAAGAGACACGAGAAACAGCAGCTGAGCCTTATCCCTAAGCCCAAGGCCCAAGCCATACATCCCAAACCCAAAGCCCTAATGCCCAGCCCATAAACCCCAAACCCACAGATTCAAGCTCCAAGCCATAAGCCCCAAACCCAAAGCCCGATCCCTCAAGCCCTAAACCCCCAGCCCTAGAGTGATCAATCAAGGAATATACCTTAAATTGTTGTAGGACCGCGAACATGATTCAAGGAATATTCCTTAATAAACGGATATTGGAGTCTCTGCCGTTGGCTCAATGAATTGGGTTCAGGGTTTAGGGGTTTAGGGTTTAGGGTTTAGGGGTTTAGGGGTTTAGGGGTTTAGGGTTTAGTGAGTTTAGGGGTTTCAAAGCCCGAAGCTAAGTATCCGTCCGACCTCTGAGGATTATCTCCGGCGCGGCCAACGATCATGATATTGCCTGCGTGCAGGGCTATCCGTGCAAGGCCCACTTCCTGGTTGGGGCTTTCAGGGTTTCAAGGGAAGCCCCACCTTGCGAAGCTCTATTTTGCAGTTTTTGTTGTCTGCTTCTTTAGGTTTGGCCCTGAACCTGAACCCTACACCCTAAATTAGGGACCCAAAAAGCACATAAGCATAAGCATTTTATAGGGATATCCCTACCTTATTGGGCTTCTTTATAAGGGGGTTTCTAGGGGATATCCTTATCCTAATGTTTGCTTATGTGCTTTTTTGGGGCCCTACTAAAGGGTTCGCCTTGAACCCTTAACTGCAACTTCTACTTGGAGGTTCAAGGGTAGTTATGAGTAGGGTTTAGGGTTGTAGGGTTCCCTTTTCGGTTCTAGGGGGTTCCCTTTTAAGGTTACGGTTATAAGTAGGGTAACTCTGCTTATAACCCATATGACGGGACTTATAACCCTACTTATAACTACCCCTGAACCTCCAAGTAGACCCTAAACCCTATACCCTTATAGAATCCCTATAGATCCCTTTCAAGGGACCGTTAAAGGAACCCTTATAACTACCCCTGAACCTCCAAGTAGGGCATGGTCGGGGGCTCTGCGGCCGAAGGTTTACGATGTTCCCTTTCTCCGGGCTTCAGAGTGCAGACTGGCGTTTGCTTCTTTAAGGGTCCACGCGTTCGAATATCATCTTATGTGTATATATATATATTATGTTATTATGCATACATACATACATATATATATATATATATACGTGTATATATATATATATATATATATGTGTGTGTGTGTTACATATTGATCAAGATATTGATATAGCCGCACTTAGGCCATCTCAAGTCCCAAAGATATGGATTTAGGAAGTCCTTTGGACTGCTTGGCGAATGCCGGGTTTTGGCTTCTGGGGTGGAGGTCTTTCCCTTCAAAGTGATCAGGGTGCTCCAATACCTGAAGGTCCAGTGACGAAAATGTACTATTGTATCTTGTTGCCTTAAGCGCCAATAGCCCATGATCGTTTGCTTGATCCAGTAGCGTTACAGAAACTTCCAAAAAGCCTTTATGACTACGTAGAAGCATCCCCGATTCCTCAGCCAACGCTTCTCGACCATCCCTCCCAGAAATTCCGTTTCGGGTATAGGGTTCAGTTCAGGAAGCTAGGTGCGCTAAGCCCTCAACTGTAACCCTAGACCCGAGCCACTGTACTCCGCAGTTGCTGGACTTCCGCGGGGTCGGGCTCACCGATGGAGACAAGATCAAGGCAGAACTACCTGATATGGGGTTTAGGGTTTCGGGGCTCGCAATAGTTGCCGATACCTTTTGTTAGGGTTCCGTGCTACTGTATATGTAGACTAGACTTTACATGGGAACCCAATTGCAAGTATTCGGGCCCTATATTGCAGGATTTGTTGACCGGCCTCCGAAGGAGGAATCCCTAGGGGTGCAGGTCTCCAAGTAGTATACACTTCGGCTCCGAAGTACCTATATGAGGGACTACTTAAAGGCCAAAGTATATACCATTTGGGTACATGGACCCTTAAGGAGTTGGCTCTACTAGTAGGAGGAATTTCTGGATTATTCTTGAAGGATCGTACGACTTCGCCCCCGATCCTTTAGGTGTTTTGCTTATTTTACTCACAGAGTTGGAAGGGCTTTGGGGTGCAAGATGTGCCCATTGAAAGCTTATTTTTTGGTACGTTTATCTTGCGGGTCCAAGCTTTTTTATGCAGTGCAATTATGTAAAAAAGCTGTATTCGGCCAAAAATACCAAAGTATGAAGTCCCTGTTGCACTCTTTGCGTACTTGTTCCGACACGGTTCAGAACAGGTTCCGAACAGTTTCGAATCGGTTCTGATGCAAGCTCCGGAAACTTTCCGAGCGCGAGGCAGAAAGACATCACCCGCAGCGTTCACTCAAGCCGCGAACGTATTCCCGAGCAGGTATTTCACCACATTTGTAGGACTGGGCAGGCCAACAGGCTTTGAACAACAAGGTCGAATACTGTTATAGGATTGTTGCTGTTCAGGGTTTTTGAGTTTTCGGTCCGGGGTTTAGGATTGGGGAGAGGGGTTCACCAAAAAAAAGGTCTGAGCTCCTAGCTTTCGGCGTTTATGAGGGATGTTTCGCGCTAAGGGTCTGCAGATTTTGGTTCAAGAGTTGAGGCTTCAGGGTTTAGGGTTTAGGGTTGGGACATAGATTGCAAACAACTCTACGATCCCGAAAGCTTTCGGCTACCCTACCCGGACCCTCCTTGTACCCTCAAATAGGGGTATATGGTCCCAAATAAGGGGCATTTAGGGTCTAATAGAGGGTAGATGGAGGGTCTAGGTACCCATAGTCTCCATTGTAGTTCCTGTCTTTGGTATAGCCAGTTCTACGTCTAGGATCCTATAATGTAACCCAAAAGAGGAACTAAATGGAGACTAAACCCTAAACCCTAAACCAATAAAACCCTAAACCCTAAACCCCATAGTATAGGTAAACCTGAACGCTTTCGGATAGGTCCTCTTCGAGTGTGGCACGGGAGCTATTCCCAGCAACTGGCCAAACTCTGCAGTGGCTGCTCCAGCCTCAGACGGCTGGTCTTCTGGATTTCGGAGATGGGTTTAGAGTTTAGGGGATCTTCAGGATTTCAGAGATGGGTTTAGAGTTTAGGGAGTCTTCAGGATTTCGGAGATGGGTTTAGAGTTTAGGTTAGAGTTTAGGGAGTCTTCAGGATTTCAGAGATGGGTTTAGGGTTTTGGGGGTCTTCAGGATTTCAGAGATGGGTTTAGGGTTTAGGGAGTCTTCAGGATTTCAGAGATGACTGCTTGGCATTTCGAGTTAATTATAGATTTAGTGTTTGTAACAACCAAGGTCTATGCTAATGTTGCGAGATAAGTAAGATGTGTAAGTTTTATCAGGGAAAGGTTTGGGGTTTAGGGTTCCGGAATCCCAGCAATGTACGTACATGAACATCATGTCGGCCAGGATCGGCCTGACCTCGCCGAATCCCGAACTGAAATGGCTGAGTTTGCACTGCAAGATGCGGTCGCCAAATGGGCGCTATTTCTTATCATGCTTGATGCCCAGCACCGCAGGAAGGAGAAACGGGATGTGCTCAAGAGCCTCCTGGATGAGTACCAGCGTTTGGCCTATCCTAGCAGGAACAAGAACATCCTCGATGTGGTGGCCGACTTCGAGATGCAGATGTCTAAGAACCCGAACTTCACCCTGGACAGGGCGACGAGGGTGGTCTCGTGCTGATCTGTGACACTGAGCGCCGGCCACTGCCCAAGGACAAGCAGTGGCACCGCACGATCTACCACGACATAGAGGGCGTGCCGTTCATCAGTGTTGCAGGACTAGCATTCAGTGCATCAAGCTCTCCAGGACAAGATAAGTTTACCCAAAGGCCCCAAAGTAGTTCCTTTTTGGGATTACCTTATAGAATTCTAAATATGAACCCAAAAAGGAACTACTATGGGGCCTATGGGTAGGGTTTATTAGCGTTTAAGGTTTGCCTGGAGGTGCTACCGAACACTTTTTTGTGTCCTTTCGGAGAAATCTGGATTTTCCCGTAACTGAGCCGTATTTCGGTTTCTGAATAGGCATTTACAGCGTACGCAAAGCGGTCACATTTTTGTTCGTGAGCTGTTTGGAAACATGTTCCCAGACACGCAATACCATTTCTTGCGGGTTTCGCAAGCTAAGAGGGGACCCTGCTTCAACGAGCCTGGCACATCGTAAGCTCATCTGTCATCAATCCTACACACCCAATAAATAGATTATTTTTGCGACCCTTCAAAGCCGTAACCGTATGTTAACAAAATGTTGACATTTTTTCGGGATTGTTCGGGATTACGGCTTTTTAGCCCAACCCGTAAAAAAGCCGTAAACNACAAAATGTTGACATTTTTTCGGGATTGTTCGGGATTACGGCTTTTTAGCCCAACCCGTAAAAAAGCCGTAAACCGTACGGAACCCGTAATTTATCGACATTTTGTCGACATTACGCCGCAAAAAACCGTAGGCCTATCCCAATAAAATGGCAATAAACGGACGTTTTTTACCTTTAGCGCCTTGGCTTGAAATTGTTGTCGGCCAGGTATCGTGCAACATCACTTGTTTCGGCCGTCCATGTGAGCCACGTGCGTTCAAAGAACATGCGTTGTTGTTGCCCAGTAAGTCTCCGAGTACCCCGGAAAAATAGGCGTTTTGGTGAAGCACAAAGCGGACGGATTTTTCGCGAGGGCGTTTTTTTCCGGCCTCTTCGAGCAGAGACATTTTTATGTCCTTTTGCACCTCCAGGTGGGGTTTAGGGGAACCCAGGCCTAGGGTTTAGGGTAAGACCGCAGCGCCAGATTTGTGCAAGCCCACTCACCTAAGACATGGAACACACCAGCCCTGGTGCGATCGGACAGGTGCCCAAACGGCTGAACCCAAAACCGTAGACGCCATCTGTAAAGTTGTGGGATTCGATTTGATGCTTTTTTGTTCCAGAGCTCAGGGTTTAGAAGCTTGTGTTTCAGAGCGCAGCTGCAGGTGCTAGGGCTGAAAGCTTGCTTTGGATCTTGTTCCACACTTGGCCTTAGGCTCGAGAGCTTCCGTTTAGGGGTTCGAGGGTTGAGGGTTTGAGGGTTTTGGGTTTAAGGGCGTTTAGGGTTTGGGCTGCGGGCTTTGGAAGCTGAGTGGGTCCACTAAACCCTAAACCCTAAACCCTGTTTAAACCCTAAACCCTAAACCCTGTTTCGCCCCTGAGGTTGCCTCTGACGGTGGTACCTCTTACCTCACGTGGCAGGTGCTCCTCTGGGAGCTACCGAGTTCAAACAAAGGGGCCGTCAAAATTGTCTAGAAAAGGGTTTTGTGGATATTATTTTATGAAGAAAGAAGTTTATGGGGATTAGGAGGGCTGGGGATTATGACAATTTGGGCGGGTTTATGGCCTCTTATGGCAATCTAAGGGGCGAGTGTGAGCTTCATCTTCACAAGGATGTGAAGTGGGGTGATGTGGAGATTTTAATTTGGAGCTTGAGAGCCACTCATTAGCGGTTAGTATCGGGTTGATGAAGTGCCAGGATGCCTAGTTAGAACCAGTGTCGTCGTACTGTGCGAAGTCATTGCCAGGAGCTCACGGGTAGCTGTCGCAAGCTGGGTTGTCAACAGATCAGTATGGCAACACTCACACACGCTCTTCATTCCTAGCACGGTGAGCACAGGACTCGAGCTGTCATTGGTCAGCTACCGGACCTGAAAAATCTCCATGTACTGTAGGGGCCCATCATGCTGAAGCCCGGTGGTTGGCCGGAAAGTGGGCCTGTTTCAGGGACCCGAAAATGGTATAACCTCAATCTGCGATGTGACAGGCTTCGTTGTCGATGTGTGTGCCTCACCATGCCATGATCATACGAGCTTTTGCGGCTCTGAGACGGGGTGTGGTCTGAAGTCCTTCTAGCCTTCTTCTAGAAATGGCAGCAGCAGCTCCAGCCGACCGACGTGTTGAAGCCGAGCGCTTGGGTGACGGTGCAGTGGCTGAGGTGTGCTATCCCCGGCAGCATCTTGGGTCCTACTAATTTCGTGTATGCACGAATCCAACTGCGCGCAGGAGCGTGCACCAGATCCCGTGCCTGCTGATCCAATTGCCCACCTGAAAGCGCAGCGTGCCATCTTAAAGAAGGNCACAGAGCTGAAAGACAAATGCAAGTCGAAGCCGGCATGATCCGGCATGTGCAGAAAGTCGAGAGTCGGCAAAAACACTGCAAAAACCGATGCGAAATGCGACACGCAGGAAAACACCGAAAAAAACGATGCGAAATGGAGAGCTGAGCATGTTTTTGGACAGTGCAGCGCGCCGGTTGCGGCGTTTTTTTGCTAGAAAACACCGCAAATAGCGATGCGAAAACAAAATCAAGTTCAGTTTCGGGTGAGCAAAGTGCCAAAACTCGAGCTTCAGCACATGCCAGCCAAGAAATCGCACCACCCCACGCGGCGGCAGACGCACGTGCTGCCAACAACAACAACAACCACAACCACAACCACAACCACAACCAACAGCAGCAGCAACAGCAGGAATAGGCAGGAAGGGGAACGGGAAAAACAAATACCAGTACACGCGCATGAAATACTAATGACCTGAAATTGTGCATTTCTTGGCGGGGTACGCTGTTTTGTTGCCCCATTTTCCCCCCTCCAACCTAGCAAGGCGAGCCCGCTTTGCAGGGCAACTCCGAAGAACAGTGGACATGTTGCCTGAGTTGCTTGCATGATTTCGTGCCTTCGGTCGTTGGTGATCTTAATGTGCTAATCATCAGCTGTGTGATGCATACGATTGTTACTGGTTCTTGTGAAGATGGGGTAGTTTGGAGGTTGACGGAAAACCTTCAAGCATCTATCTATGGCCTTCATTTGCATCCTTCGAAGAAAGTATGTTCATACTTTGCTAGTCGTTCTTAGAAAGAGAATCATACCGCCTGTAGTGTTGATCAGCTGATCGGCAGTCTTTTGTGCTTCACCCACACACCCACACAAACACATGCGTATATATGCGTCTAGAAATGCCTATGCATAAAAGCATATTATCTATCATTCTATATATATATTATATTATATTATATTATATTATATATATATATACATATCATTACATATATCCACCCTCTCTCCCAGTGCTGCCCTGTGTCCAACTTCGAATTCGCATATGTCTGAGTCTGTTTGCACTGCTGGGTACTTCTGAGCTCGTTCGTGTCCGTACAGGTGAATGAATGGGCGGATGAATGAGCGAATGAACGCATGAATGAACTTGTGCGTGTATGAATGAACGAACGAATGAATGAATGAAACAAACGACATGCCGTATTCATGCACGCAATTGCACGCATTTGTGTACTAGCCCAAATGATAAAACCGAGGCGCATAAGCATGGCCAAAGCACCTATACCTGCCTGTACATGCTTGCCTTAACTAGTGCCTGAACATCATGAAGAGGTGCGATCTCGCGCATCGACAGTGACACCTGCCAGTCTATAGCACGTAGAGCACGCAGGCGCCGGAAGACCTGGGGCCGTAAATCAAGACGTACAAGGTTCTACGATTTTTCGCAGGATCTGTTATACTAAGGCTTGCGTGTACTTGCTGGACAGTGGAAGCACGTAATCACCTTTGAACCCATAAACCGTCTAGGTTGCAAGATGGGATTGCTTCTTGAAACTTGTCCATTGTGGATCCAGCTTCGCAGCTTGCAACACGGCTCCAACGATGCTAGGCATGGTGGTACAGTGGTTTGCAGATTCTGACCATGGACCTTGGCAGTCAAGGGCAGACATCTCGCGGAAGTGTCACAAGGGGCCTTCCTGACCAGAACCCCTGGATCCGACTTGTCAGCTACTTGCGACGCGCCTGGCCGAGAACCCTAACACTCCAAGACTGCCGTCTGAGCCCCGTGGCATAGCGAAACGCTCGCGGTGCCAGGCCTCTGTCACGAAGCTTTGCAAGGGAGGACTAAGCTCTTGTTTTTGACGCTTACACTCGGACAAGTCGCAAGGTCTGAAGGCGAGACTCACCACACATCCTACGACCTGGTAAGCCCTCACACTCAAACCTGGGGTGCCTTGCTCCGCAGCCGCATGCGCCAAGTCCGGAGAAGGGCCGAAAAGGGTGTACCTCAGGAGTTAGGTTTAGATTTGGGGTTTCGGCACTCACGCTCGGACACTGCATGTTCGAAGCTCAGGTTGGTGTTGATGCCATCGAGCTGAAGAACAAAACCCAGAGCAGGGTTTGTGTTTCGGGACTCCGGGTTCGTTTTACAACCCAATTTATCAGACTTCGACTCACAGCAGCATTTCCGCGAGGCTCTCCGAACACTCGGTATCAAGAGCAAAGCACGTGTATGGTTTGTGCACTCACGGCCAGTCTGAATATTGCTCAAAGTTCCATGCAACACAATGCTTTACAGCTGCACCACGTCTACTACTTATGCTCCAATGCAGCTCCTCAAAAGAACAGCAAACCCAGAAGCACATGCTGCTACGTGTATGTATATATATACATACACAAATATGTATGGTGTAACAAAATGGGCTATAACGTTTAGCACAGATGGCTATGTATACGAACAAAAACTCCAAGTCTTCCGAGAGTGCAAAACTGCAAAGCTCCGTCGTCGCCGGGCAGGTAAAGCAAACGACCGTTTCACATATGTTCGGAAGGGGTTTGGGGCTTAGGGTAGCGTTGTTTTTGCTCCCATCTAGGCTGGCAACAGGGGTTAAAATTTGCTTCATGCACCGTACCTGGTGCTGCAAGTAAGTTATGCCAGGGAGGTACATGTTTTGAGCTGGACAAGGCTGTCATGGCTCATGCAATGCTGCTAGGGGGTTGGGCTTTTGTTTGGGGTTGGTCTTACCGCTGGAACGCTCGCTGTCGCCAACCGGATCTGCAAGTTAGATGTCTTGCAAAATGGTGAAACAGCTGGTGCACATGGTTCGGGACTCCTTTGGATCTTGGGTGCAGGCTGAAGCATCGTAGATGCCATACTTTGGAGGTCGCGACTTGAGCGAAGATGTCGGGCTGCGAGCTAGCCAACTCAGGGGCAAAGGCAACACAAAAAATCGTAAGAGAGGTCGTGACCGAGTGGCGACTTTCCCGCGCCACCTTCCCCATAGCAAAGGACCTCCAGAGCAGCGCGAGTACAATACTGCTAGTCTCGTCTGATAGCAATTTCTGGCCATAAATCCCCTTCGGTCATCACCAATGTCATCGGCGTGGCCACCGACATGCCCATACCCAAGATCAAACCCATCTACATCGTCGTTGATTCATGTTCAGCACCCCCAAGCATCAGCATCAGCAGCATCATCGCCCTGGTCATGATCTCAGCAATCCTCTTTCCCCCACCGCAGCCACCATCAACAGCATTATTGTCACAGACAGTTGTCGCCAGCGTCGCTAGACCTCGAGTAGAAGTACCGGTCCGGCAAAATCATCTTCACCTTCATGGCAACCTCACCCTCATCCTGCTCTCACCCCTTTTACACACTCTGGGCAACGACATGCTTACATACCTACATTCCTACATACATCCATCTCCATCCATGCATGCAGAAAGGCCAAAAGGCAGGCCGGCAAGCAGGCACCACAGATACAAAGATACATATACATACACTGTATACATGTACATATTAACATATGCATATACATATGCGTATACATATATATATATACTAATGCATATACTTATACATATACATACACATATCTACGGGTTTTCATTACGTTATGCTTGTACCGAGCCAGGCGACCGTTGCGTTGTAGCCTTCGAGGACGTGTTGAGTCAAGTCCCTCCCCAGCCGCTCGAAAACTTCGGCCTTGGAAGGCTTCGAAGTGGTGGTAAAGAAAGTAGCAGTTGTAGCAGTTCCAGCCGCAGCAGTATGCAGATGTAAGTAGTCGTGGTCGTCAACGTCCTCGTCGTCCTGGTCGTCTCGTCGTCCGTCAGGAACCCAATTTCAATTGCGAGGACAGTAGCTGCCGGCGGAAATCCTCGTATTCGGATATAAGCAGCAGGGCACCTGGATGTCGTGACAGCACTGAGTCACTGGGGCTCCAGGCCTGCGATACGCTCTCGTCGAAAATATCCGAACACAGGAACTCGCGAAGCCGTACAGAAACCTGGGCAGCTTCCAGCTTGCAACAGGGAGTAGGATAGTTTAAACACCCCGAAAACGTGGGATTGGTGCCTTTCAGGTTAAGAGGCTGCCAGATGCAGGCTTCGAAGTAGGAGCATGTTGTACAATGGTTTTGCGAGTCTTACATAACCATCCCGTTACATATTAACTACTTGACTATTTTTGTGCATCCGGCGTTTGTGCATCCAGCCTAAACCCCAAACCAATTCTTCTTTCCCCAACGCACGGAAAGCGAAATGGGAAGTGCCACTGGCATGCTCGAGAGGCTCAGTGATTCTTTTTCTGTTTAAGGCTCTGCGCAATTAAACTGGGGCATCACTATGGTCGAGCTGTAGGGCGTTTGTGAATTCCCTACCAAAGACCTAGTAGTTCTAAGTTTTAGGGACTTTTAGTTCAGAGTTGTCAAAAGCATTCTCTGGTTTAGGGTGTAGGGCAGGACCGGGATGTTTCAACCAAAATTGGAAAACAAAAAACAAGTTCCAAGACCCGAAAATACCCCAATCAATCGCAACACAATGTCAAGCCCGGAAGTCTCAACGGCTCCAGGTAACCAGAACCCTGTCCAGATCCAGATCGAATCCAGGATCTTGCTCCTTTCCGACGAGTCTGGGCTCAGGGATGCTCAGCATCTAGGACTGGAGGGTCTAGAGTCGAGAGTTTTGGGTCGTCTTGAGTTCAGACTTTGGGCACTCGAGTTTCTTTCTGCTCCAAACCGCCAAACACGACCCGAGAATATCGAGAATTGATGTGTGCACAAGCCTCCTCGGTGCGTAGTGGCCGACAACGGACGACAGTGCGCCTCGGCACTAATTCCAACCAAGTTGACAGGACGAATAAGAGATGCTGGAAGTGGAACAAGCAGGCACACAACAAGCTCTTGAAGCATGCTTGCTCTGAGAGACCCCTGCCTGTAATGCTTAGACGCTAAGGCTAAAACCCCCTGGCCACAAATCCCGGTCCGGCAGCCGGCCCTCTTTGGAAGACGCAAGCAAGCGATTGTCACAGAGAACCACGCAAGGACCGACGAGCGCGGTTCCGCAGGGCTCGCCAGCCATGCGTGAGCTTTGCCAGCACTGGAGATTCTGTGAACACTCCCCGCCGTCTCCTTACTTTCGTCGTTGGACTCCCGGAGCACATGGACCAAGCACACATTGAAGCAACTGAAACCCCTCCTCCCATCAGGAGATCATCAAAGCCGGCTGAAGGAGGGAGTCGAAGACCCACCGGTGCATGCACATGACGATGGTCCGGATAGCACCACTGCTTGATTCCCAGGCCACTGCGCGCCAGATGCACACTCAGACGGTCGACATCAGGCAATGCTTTCACGGCGTGCCCCACTGAACAAACATGTCCAAGCCCATCCAGCTCTGGGGTATTGAGCCGACCGCATCTTAATCAGTGCTGTGCAAACTGTTCAAGTGCAATATGCTATGCACGAAATAGTCCACTGCATCAGGCATGCTGCCCGCTTCATGGCGGCACCAGGGCGTTCGCTGTCTTGAAGGTGGCCCAGACTCCCACAGAGGCGGACAGCCGTGGGAGAAGGTCAGAGTCGATTTAACTTCGAAAAGGCGCGCCTGCATCTTGGGAACTTTTCCCAGGCTCTTTCTGCGAAGAAAGTGTACAAGCGAAAAAGTTGGGTTGTCAAAATCAGCCTCAGGGACGGAGATGTGACTTCCCTCCCAGTACAAACTAGGCTCGAAGAACACAAGCAGGTCTGAAATGATGACAGGGATGCATCCGGCTAGGATCGCCAAAAAGAGCACCTTCGAGCTCGTGACGGGACAATAGATGGAATCCTTCAGGATCTTGTAATCCTCGCGGTGCGTCGCAGGCTGGTCCGTCCATCGTACCCGACACTCACCCGGCACGCAGTTTCCAGACAAGTCCTCCGCCAGCTTCAAGACGTGCACCACACCCGTCGCATTCCGTCTCGTGGAGCTAGGGCTATTGCTCCCTACAAAGCCAATCAGTGCTTTCCGATCCCGGTGTGGAGGTCCTGCATGATACTTCCAAAAAGGCACATAGTAGGGAAGCACCAGGGCAAAAGACTTCTGTCGCATGGCGTGACTGCCGTGCAGGCCATCCGCCGTAGTGGCCACAACAGAACGACGCGCTACGCCGCCTCTGCTACGCGTGAAGCTGGGTACGTGGTCCAGCAGGATGACATGGTCACGACCTTCATGAAGCTGCCACCTTGATGTCGCCTCTAGCCAGTCCAGAAGCCTGAGTTCTTGTTAAGGATTTTAACTTAACTTACCATAATAGGGATCTATAGTAAATCATGTGGTTTCCTTATTATGGTAACCTAAATTAAACCCCTTAACAAGAACCCAGAAGCTGAAGGTAGCTGGGACAGGGGGTCTGCGCCTCTCCGGCAGCGAGACAGAAGGCCTTCTGCCAGACCACAAAAACCAGCAGCTCTGCCTTCTGCGGCTCCTGGACCACCCTCACCTAGGTCCGCAAGTGAGGGAGGCGGCATACATGTCAATGTCAAATCCGAAACACAAAAAGTAAAACAAGAGTTCCATTCCAAGCACACAGACCAGTCACTTGCTGCCAGCGGCTTTCAACCACGGCTCGCAGCTCCTTTTGCAAAAAAGCATCCGGAAAGGATAAGTCCAATTCATCCTTAGTTGAATGATTGGGGATTCTGGGAAGCGTCCAAAGTCACCAAAGCTGGTTAGATTTCTGTCCGTCTTCGCTCAGCTTCCGGCGACTCTGGCTTGAGGCTATTTAAAGGTTGTTTCAAGCTTGAGGGTCAAGGATCGCGGAAGGAAACTGAAACCGCATGTGAGGAAAAGGCGGCTGAGTCGGGAGGCGCCGGGGTATCGCAACCACATAATAATATGGATTGAAGTGGAAGTCTCCAGGGTAGGGCGGAGTTCTGCTCGCTGCTCAAGAATCGCCACATCATGCCATAAGACAACATGAAAGGATATGCAAGGCTAGCTTTTAAACCAAGACTCACTCCGGTTCAAGACACTCCAGGGACTCTCGGAGAGCTCATAGTAGTCGTCCCACAGCTGAGGACTCACTCCACTCAGCTTGGGCCGAAGCAAACGCAGCGCGTCGTGATCATAGATGTACATGCTGGTAGACTTTTGCGAGTCTCTGCAATGTGCAGGCGACTCCAGGCGACGAAAAAGCATCAATGTTCTCCTGGCTGCTGGTTGTCGGTAATGCAAGACTATTGACTATTGCCTTACTATTGGCTAAATGACCGAAAGTAGCACCAGAGCAGCAAAAGTGGACGAAAGTTGTCCCAGAAGCGCTTTGAGCCAAAGAAACAACATCATCGCCGTCATCGCAGTGGTTTAAAACATGCATTATTTGCAACCCTACAACATCATCATGGCCACCGTCAGCATGACAACCCCGGGCCTCCCACATTTCAAGTACCTCCGCCCCTTGATCAGCGGCAAGTCTCTTGAACCAGTGACAGGTATCAGCGGCAGCACGAAGATTCAGGCTGCTCTCAAGATCGAAGTAGAGGCCGAAGCTTTGCATTCGGTACACCACATACTCATTCCACTGTTCGTTCACATGTCCCGAGCCTCCTTGACCCGGGACGGCCCAACTCCTGGTGTCCCATGGTGTGACTTTTTCTCTGTTCTACAAATCGTGCGCATGCTGCAATATACGACATGCTTTACACTCCTGTACTATATTGTGCCACAGAAGGTTATACCATAATAATTGCCAGTGACCTTGACATTTCGAGGCAGAAAAGCACGAAAACAGCAACGACACAAAAACATTCGGTGATATCAGGGCTCAGCAATACACCACAGCGAGCACTCCGCGCGATGTTTGCCAGCGCCGTCTCTTCAAAATCGGCAGGTATGTGCTCCGTAACTTCGGTACACAAGGTCCAGTCATGGGCTCGGATCATTGAACGCAAGTTCACAGTCAAGTCTGCCTCAGAAACGAGGCCACGCGTGAGATTCCTGATGTTGGGGATGCCGTCGTACGCAGTGACCGACCCAGTCTGGGCGACATCTCGCAAATAAGACGTGTAACAGCCACAACCAGCTCCTGACATTGAACTGCATGAAGTGAGGCTTGTAAGCATGAGTTGGCCATACAACCATGTAACGCCTGAATACAAGCACCCTCGACCTCAAGACTCAATACGAGACCAGGGACCCCTATAAATCCTCCCACGTCTCCTGTTATTGGATTGAAGTCCAAGTCACTCTAAAACTCCCGGAGCCCACTTCTGGTACGCTCAACCCGTGAGCCCAGAAAGCCCTCAAACCCGAGATCCGAAGCTGTAGCGCCTGGAACATCGACAAGACAGACGGGTGAAGTAGCCAGGGTTTAGAGTTCATTAGAGTTCGCAGTCTACAAGGAAACAAGCTGCATGCCAAGACGCCCACAAAACAACAGAAACCATCCCCCCGTTCTCGAAAAAAAGTGCTTCGCCCGCCCAAGACTCCAAACTCCAGAACGCTGGACTGGGCAAAAATGAGGCCCATGTAGTGGGCCAAACCAATGTCCAGATAATACGTCCTGGATGCACCCGGAAGCAACAGCTTTACCATCCCACATGCACGCGCAACTCTGCCTTAATCAGGTGAACTAGCAAAGACACACCGTCCTGTGGCAAGATCTAAAGCCCCACACTCCAGACTTTTCGTCAATGCTGATCCACCTCTTGGATCTGTCACCTCGGTTGACTTATGAATCCGCATGACACTCGTGTTAGCCAAATATGCCACAATCAGAAAAGCTTGAGATGTGCCCTGAACACTGAACCGTAAAAAGCTGCAGTCACCCAGTTTCGTCGCACACTTTGGCCGCCAGCTGGAATCATTCGTCGGACGCGCTGTCCTCCCAGTATGACATCGCCTAATGCTACTGAAGATCGTGTGATAGAAGTGGTACTAACAATTTTCCTAAAAGTGGCAGTTCACTAGCCGTTGTCGTTGTAAGTCGCAACAGTATTACCACGGAAGTCCTAGTAACAAGTGCTGGTAATGTTCTTAGAAGACGGAAACGTATTAGCACCAGCAGTCGTAGGAGTGATGGCTTAAGGCTTTAGGAACAACTGTCGTCGTCTGGTGATCTCAGTCGCTTAGTAGCCGCTGAACCTGGTGCTGCTGCTGTGGTTGGAGAGGGTTACAGCAAGAGTAAGATCAACTGCAAAATCAAACCTGCAGCAAGAAATGGAAACAGTCGTGCTGCTGCAACAGGCATAGACAGTTCACTTGACACAGGTAAGCCAGTGTGAGTTTAAGGCCTAAGTGTGGACATCATGAAACACCACGGCGTCCTTTGCGGATCCTGCCACACAGCGGTCGCCACACATGTGGTCAGCAAGACCAGGCTGCGCATGAATGCTGCAGCACATGTGACACTACGTGTCTCGGCATTGAGGCGGCGAAATTTGCATCGCTCGGATCTGCCTAAAGTCGGGTGGCCAACTCCCAGCGACTGTTCTCCAAAATGTTGTGTATGCCTGTCGAGTTTTTGCGCGTGTGGCGTCCCAATCTGCACAAAGAGCCATGTGATATCTAGCGTCAGACAGTCTAGGGTTCTCTTCGAGAGCTGTGGGGCTTGGCGAAGCAGTTGGTCTTCCGTGTTCGGGCCGAGCTCAAAGTTCATGGCATTGTGAGAAACCGTATCGGATGGGAGGGGCATGGGAGCTGCGCCTGCCTTCTGAGATCTATGTGCTAAGGCTCGGGGAGGAGCCTTCGAATCTTGGTTCTGAGCCCAGACTCGCTCCACAATCCCTAACCCTAAACCCGAAAAAAGCCAAGGGGCATGTAATTCTTTGTCTCATCCTCCGGGACGACAAGGGCCACGATGTCTGAGCCGTCAGCAAGGCCAGTCTGGTCGAGCCTTGCCTCGTCCTTCGGCGGCTTCACCACATCTTCGAAGCCCGCGAGTTCAAATCCGGAGTTGGGCTTCAGAATCGGCTTTTGTAGGATTGGGAACTGTAAGTTGGACAGCTCAAACAAGTGTTCCCGGCTCCCATGTGAAGCCAGCAGGCCTACTGTAGAGCAAACACAGGCGAGCCCACAGACGAACACACACACACAGACACACACACACACACGTACACAGTACACAGTACACAGTACACAGTACACAGAACACAAACAGTCACTCATGGGATACTGAATGTTGGCATGCGCAATCATGCAGCCAGCACACCAACAGTCACCTGAACAACGACTAAAAGAACTAGTGTCGATGAGCCTACGGCCCACAAAATTGAGTGCCTGTTGCATCTGTCGGCTTGCCTTGGGCTCAACGACAACTTGCGAAGCAAAGGCCTTAAGGATATGGAGCCTGAACCCTTCCAGACTGAACACCAAAGAAGGATGAGACATTTCGAAGGAGTCTTGGGCTTGGAGGTGGATTGAATTGCTGCGGCCATTTGCTGCACGTTGCATCGTGCTGCGGTGTGGAGCTGTAGGCCCGGAGGGATGGACCTCTGTAAGGCCATCTTACTATGAGAAGTAGTGTGGGCCTGCTCTCGCATTGCAACTTTGCTTGGATCGGACCAATCTTCGAATCAGAGCGCATCCAGGACAGCTTTGGAAGGATGCCAAAGGAATCTTAAAGGGTCCTCTCGTTCAAGAAGCGCTGCTTTTTCCTGTTTGCTGCTGTCGCAGGGCAAGCGTTGCCGTTCCTACTGGTCTTCGACACCTCAACCTCGGGACTACTCGGGACTATGACTACGATGGCTACGAAGCAGTGTTGCGGCACCAGTCCTGGAGTTGAGCAGTTCCCAGCATGAGACGCAGCTGCCTCACCTTGCGGCCAGCATTCAATGCCCCAGGCGGGTTCGGTAGGGGTGATTTTGACAAAGGTGCCAAGAAGTCTGCAGCATCCGACTCGGCCAAAGTTCTTGTGGGCGGGAGGATCAGGCTGGAAGTCCGAATAACGAACTGTTGGTGATGATACGGGTGATGGTTACGGTTACGGTCGTGGAAAGGTGGGGATGTATTGCGAAGGCGACAATGACGGCAGCGATGGTGCTGGGAGCGGTGCTTCTGTCGCTGGTGACAATTGTTATGGTGATGACCGTCATATAGTCCTCGTCGAACACCATTCCCCACCTCCGGACCACCCAGCGCCCAAATCTGCTGCTTCAGTTCCCGTACCTTTCAGTCGGAGGCCCGCAGGAATTTGGCGGGTGTTGTGGCGCTGGCGCTGTTAGCGGCTTGGGGTTTGGCGGTTGCAAAAGGCAGAACCCCTGGGCAGTGTGGATTCTTGGCTTGCGGAGGGCCGGCAACGAAAATCCAAATCCTCGCTGAAATCCAGCCGACATTCAACAGCTGCTGCACCGCGGTGTGCTATTCAGGCGAAGGGCCCTTGAGGATCTTAAGCTGCTTTCCTGCGGTACCTCGTCGCCTTCAAGACCAAGCTATGATTCTGCCAAGGCACGCTGCTAAGCGCGTCCTTAAGTGACAGTTGCGGGGGGACAGCTGGGTGTATATGTCGCTTTGAGCGAGTACTTGAGCTTCATCCACAAATCTCGCAAGTCCTACATGCGGCAACGGCTTGTTCTTCCTAAGCAAGCTGTATCCTTGGCAGTTCTATCAGTCGTCTCCTACCCAGTACAAGCATTTCTCAAATCATCAAAGGCGTACAAGCTATGGCGGTATGATCACAGAGTTTCCAACGATGTTTCATGAGCCTCCCAACGTTCCGCTAATGCTCTAACTCACGTGGTTGTAAAGCAGCCGGATTTCACAGCCAGGGCTACCCAGCACATCGGAAAGCAATTATGCTGTCTAGCAAGCTCGGTCAACCTGGCATCTTCTCAAGTTGGGCTCTGTAAAAATGTAGAAGAACACTCGAACTGCTAATGGCGCAGCAAAAACGAAGGACTGCAAACACTGTGTATGGAGACCTCCACCTTTGCCCTTGCAAGTTTGGGCACCTGCAGCTGCACAGAGAGACTCCTGCCAGTAGTACAATGCGATCCACTGATGGAGGGGCCTTAATGATTAGAATAGGGCTTTGGGGCATTATGGTATAGTCAAATAAAGCAGAAGCGGTACCAAATAACACTAGTAAAAGTTCAGTCTTCTACAGTACAATGCAGCAGCCTGACCCAGAATGCCAAGGCACTGCAGACACTCGGGCGATCGCCTCGCCCGCGAGTGACAAAACCTTGCTCGAGCTCTCCCTTCCGCGAAACTTAACTTTAAAAGCCCTGACGGCCTTTGTCACAGCTTGGGGAAGCGTCAACCTAGGGAGCCTAATAGCAAGGCAGTAGGAACAGACCTTGAATGAGAGAAGGCTCGTAGCATTCGTGCCATGATCTTCGTAATTTATGTGCTCTCGATGATCTGCTACCATCCGATGTTTAAGCTCACAGGCCCAGTCCAGGGCCTCATAACAGGCCACATCGCATTCAAGCTACTCACTACGTCTTGTACATTGTCAACGCGGCGTTCGCTGTGAGATTCTTCTCACTACTTAGTCACTGCTTGCCCGAAAGGTGCATGCTCACTCGAATTCGGCGAGGGACATTGATAGCCATGCACCGGGCCTGCTTTTGGCTCCGACCTGGGCCAGCAAAACTCCTCACCACCTGCTAAACAACATACATGCACATTCACGTTCCAGCGGGTGAGAGTTGTAGGAATTTAGGGCTATAGTATTCTGAGCTTTACAATTATTATCCCAGATATCCCTGACAAAAAGGTGAGACTGTCTCGTCCCATCCTCTGTTGGAGTTTTTCCCTTCAACCGATCTCAAAGTGGGGCCCGGGGTCCACCTTCAGACAGGCGCCCAGCAACTTCAGTCTACTCCACACTTCTGGTGTTGGGTTCAGGGTTTTTTTTGAACGACCCTTTTCCGTCTCGCAGTGAGTCTGAAAGCAGTTGACTGCTAGGCGTTCGGTGAAGCTTGTCTTCAGCCGCCCCTGCCCCGCACAAAGCGCAAAGCGACTGGGTTTTGGGTTTTACGCTCTCGCAACTCGGACAAGCCAGACGAGGTCTCTTGGTGCGCACTGAACTACGACTGATTGCTTGCTTGAGTCAGTTCTCCGAAAGACAGCACAACGCAAGTTAAGGCCCCTCAAGACACCGACTCAAGCTCGCAAGAAGGGTTTAGGGAAGCCATGGCCAGACTATGAAAAGGATGGACTGCAGCCCACTTAAAACACAACCGTCGTACGGCGATCCTTCAATAATGACATTGGTGATCGTACGCCAAGAAGAGCAACAAAGAGCTGCACACCGAAGTTTACCCCGAACCAGAGGCTTGAACCAGAAGCCCGCTTAACCCCCAAAGTCTAAAACAAGAAGCGAGACAGTTCGAAGAGGGTTGGGGTGGGCGTGGTCCGTAATTACGGTAAATGATCAAGAAGAAGAGGGATGCTACTTCCTATTGAGGGCTCCTGTGCCGAAGTCTCAAAACTAAACAAGGTCGTACCGCACCCACTCTGGGCTCCACGCGCGGTGTGCAAGCGGAGGCGTCGCGAGACGTATCCATGGCCCGGGAGAGAACACGGCTCAAGGCCCTAAAATCCTAAAGCAACGAACCTGAAACCGGAAACCCCCAAGCCCTAAACCCGTAACAAGTCCCAGAAGCCCCATACCTCAATTGTCAAGACAGCGTCTGGACTTGCAGGGCACCAAGCTGGGCATCCCGGTGTTTGAGGGTGTGAGCTTTGCAGTTTAAGGTTTGTGGTGCAAAGGGTTAAGGGTTTTTTCCCTCCTACCTAGCTTGCAGCAAGGGTTAAGGGTTAGGGGCCAAGTGTTTGAGGTTTCAGCGTCTGGTGTTGTTTTCTCTCCTTCTCCTCCTCTTACATTGGGCTCAGGGCTTGGGCTTTGGATTTTCCTGTCTGGGGCGTCCAAGGGTGGGAGCTCTTGGTATATAACGGCTCAAGCTCGACGATGCAGACGTTCAGCGAGTCAACTTTGTAAGCCCAAGTGGGCTTTCTGGCAATAACACAAGGCTCCCGATTCACCTTGCACCTCCTTAGCACGTCTGATAACTTCGCCGTCCCGAATCGACACGAAATGAACGGAAAGGACCCGTTCTTCTCACCACCGCGACTACACTGCCATAATATAGGGGCCTTAACAATTACTAGGATAAGGCTTTCGGGAAGGAAAAAGAGAGACTTAACGAGGGTTGACCCCACGGAAGGACCCCATAAAGGCTGCCTGGATGCCTTAAACAGGCGCTGTGCCTCTGCGCTTACGTTGGGGTTCGGATCCTCGGAGAGACCGCGCACTTTAGGGCGTTGAGGAGGAGATTCGGGCTGTGGCTTGGGCAAAAAGCTTGTGCCTTGAGGGCCTGTGGCCTACGGGTTGAAAGCATGGGGAATCTTGATGAGGAACTTTCAATCTCTGTTGATGGCTTCGGGTCGATTTGAGATTTCGCCCAGGCCCGCCATCTGATGTTCAGGTTCATCAGGACTTGCGCTGGTGAAACGTTGCTCGGTGTTGCAGGCTGCCGGCGAGTTCATAAACGCCTGACTTGGGGCCTGAAACCTGTGGGCAGCGAGGTGCAGTGTGGCGCCGTCTGCTCTCGGAGTTCCGGAGGCGAGCAAAGGCCGACGATACTCAGGTCGGATTTGGGTTCGGAATCCCTCAGAGCACCTTCTTGTGGTTCAAAGAAACATGTTTAGCGAGTCTCTGCAGAATTTAGATTCCCAGCTTGATCCTGCCAGCACTCATGCCTCCTGCTGTATTTCAGCCTCAGGCAATCTCTAAACCGCATCGACTGAGAGCTTGTCCGGTGACTGCTCTGCATCCTCCTCCCAACCTGCGGTTTGCAAGCAGTCTGGGAGGATCCATCTTTGCTACTATGGGCAAGAGTCGGCACCCTGCCACTCGCTTCAGCCAGATGAAGTATGGCATTCCGCAATTACGGGTGTCTTGCAGCAGGCTTTCACACCAACCTCCCCTGAGGATGCCACCGATCGGTGTGGGGAGGTCGTGAATTTCGTCGCACACGTGATGGTACCACCACCTGTGGGGGCTTCGCTCGGCACATGGCTTCGCCACCTGTGACCTCAAACTACGGCCACCTAGGCACGGCCAACCAATGAAGGATTTCAACAACCTTTGTGCTTTGCGGCTCAGCATTGGAGACTTCAGGAAAATTCATCCCAACACTGCGTAGCATAGTCTATGAGCCCAACTGCATAACGACCCTGTGATAACCCGACAAATGCGATGCACCTGCCATTGTGGAGGTTAGTTCATAGAACCAAAAAGATGCAGCCGGAGAGGCCAGCGCTGGACGCCGTCGACCAGATCGCCAGAAACGGACGATTGCCCCTTGGCCCTGGGTGCCGGCACTGCGAAAGAGAGCCGGCAAATCAGGGTTTAGGAGCTTAGGGCTTAGGGTCTTAGGGGTTTAGGGTTTAGGGCTTAGGGTCAAGATGTCGCTTCCCAAACCTTCCTGAGTTATGCGGGTGGCAGCTCCGCGTCCCAAAAACTGACCGGCAGTATCACGTTCGAAGCCGATCGAAGGTGCCTTCCTTGTTCAGTGAAACGCAGAGAGCCAAACCCAGGGGAGCTGAGAACAGCGTGGTTCAACGACATTCCCAGCCCCTGCCGGACTTGACAAGGAAAGAAAACCGTTGAATCCCTGACTCGCATAGCCTGAACCTCTGCTGTCCAGGCAGCGCATTCAGCCGCTGCAGATACGACACCTGAAGCAGTGCGGTTCGGTGAGTGCAACAGTACTGGTCTTGGTAGGGGACCACCACTTTAAGACTGGTGGCCTCTGATTTCTCGGTAGGTGCAAAACTCAATCTACCACCCTTGGTGGGTCAATCAGCCCGTCTGAGAGGCTGTCGTCATGAAATGGAAGAGCCCCTCGAAGCAAAACCCTCATGCAACACCTGCAACACTCACCGCACCGTTAACTGTTGAAAAACCAGGTGTAGCAGTCGCAGTCCTAAGCGGTCCCGGATCTTGAATGACGGCACAGTGACGTCAGCACAAGGCACACGATCACAAGCTGGAACAAAGAGACCGGCTATAAGAGCATCGGATGCACGGGACGAGCATTTAGCCAAACGCTGCTACTGTCTGAGGGTCCAAAGTCTCTACACTTCTTCTCTGGATATTTATCATCAGGGCCTTTAACCTCTGATTATCTCCACCCACTGATGCCTCTCCGCCGGCCCCAGGATCCAGGCGTGGGCGCTTGGCTAAGGGCTCGGCGAGGCCCGGCGATGCACCTTCCCAGACGTCTTTAATTTCAGGAGCTAGGTTAGGAGGGCAAGGCAATTTTATCTCAGCATCATGTCGAGCCAGCTTTCGGCTACGTCGTGGCCAACACAAGGACTCCAATAATTGAAAACCTGCAAGTCCTGTGGGTCCGGAGGCCTCAACCCGTCCGACTACCTCGAACCCGCACCTGGGATGCCGGTAAGTGGTACGTAACGGATTAGGGTTTAGTGTTTAGGGTGCTGGAGTTTCAGAAACCCTTGTTTTGATGAAAGCTTTCCCGTCCTTCCACAAAGGCGGCCACGTCCGCCTCTGCAGTCGCACAGAGGCTCTGCGTGCAGCTCTCGCAGAGGATCTGAGCAGGGCCGCCAAAAAGTCAGAGGTTGAGAGACGGTTTGCAGGGTTTTTGAGTACAGAAGTCTAGATCTCGGGCCAATCCGGGGTTTGTGGATCATGGTCCTCATTACTTCCCAAAAAAAAGGTCTTCATGATAGCGAATCTATAGCGGGGTTTCCCTCGTAAAAGATAGCAACGACATTGACTCTACGTGCCTTGCAGGTCCCTTTTGAGCCACCTGGGGGGAGAAGCTATGCGACCAAGAAGGTGCATATTTTCACCTGCAGTGCCTGTGAGCTACTACAAAGGCTGGCCCCCTTGTGACCTCAATTCAACAGCGGAGCTCCCGACGACTCGAATCCTGATGGCCTTCCGGCGAGGCAAAGTCAGCGCCCACTGCCCGACCTCGAGCGGACATGAGCGGACAACCCGAAGCGAAGCCCTGAAATGCCATGGCATTCAGCAGCTGGTCGGCAAACACAACCGGTGAGATCCTAGAAGGAAATTCGCAGCCGTCCCGGGACTGGAGAAGGAGAAACGCTGATTGCCTCCGAAACCCTGAAGCCCAAAACTTAAAAACCCCTCAACCCCAACAACACCCTACCATTCAAGGCCCTTCCAAACTTCCCGAACCCTCCCAAAGCCTCCTGTCCGCAGCCCGTGCATTTTGGGGACTCCTGCACCGCCTCAGCGGACCTGGGACCGTTTGGTATGGTTTTTCACCCTTTTGAGGTTTCGGGCTTGGGGTTTAAGGTATGTATAGTAGAAGCCAGAAAGTTGGAACATCATTATCCTCATGCCCTTAAGGTAAAGTATAAGGGATCCTAGCCCTAATTCTCCTAAACCCATGTTCCAACTTTCTGGGGTTCACTATAGCTTAGATTTTGAGGTTTGGGGCGTCGCTTTGGGACTTTTCTTTAATTAAGTTTAAGGTGTGGGGTTTAGGCTTTCGGGTTTCAGGTTCAAGGTCTTCTTCCCTCCTACTTAGCAAGGGCGAAGGCAAGTTTCAGCCCCTGTATTTGTGCCTTAGCACTTCTTGAGAGGTTGGCAAAACGTTGAAAAGCACAGCTAGTTTGTCTTTGAAGGATCCACGTTTAAGGCTCCTTGTCTGATCATTCATATACGCATAACCATAACGGAAGACACTGCTCGTCCGGTTCTGTGCCTTCTGATATTCCGACAGGGAGCAGCGCCACTGCTTTTCCTCCTGGAACATTCTCCGTGCCTTCCCTGCGAATCATGTGATTTGCCTCCCCGGCCCTGCAGCCCAAAACCACGAGACTACCAAGCCCTGCCGCGAGGAAGTCGCAGCCTTCCCAAAGCGTCATGCAAGCCTTATGCCCTGAGGGCCCGAGGCGTCATAAACGCCACAACTCTGGATTCTCTCAGCCGAGGTGCTTTTCTTCAGGTTTCTCTTCCGGTGCCGTGGGCGTTGGCCAAAAGCGCATGAGCTGCTCCTTCGTGTGCACGGTGTGATTTCGGAACACGCTACATGAGGAGTCTCATGGAAGTGTAGGGTGGGGTTGCAGTTTGAAGCGGGCACGCTCAAACGCATTTCAGAATTGTAAAGAGATTCAGCTGCTGAACGAAATCTCGACGACGGGCAAAAGTTGTTGAATCCCCGAAGTTCCAAATACCTCTTGTAGCTCGTGCCAGGATATGAATGCTGCCCAAGCCTGACCTTACTTCCCCTTCTTGCCGGCCCTCCTGTGAGAGCGTCTTATTCTCAACCGGGTTTCAGGCGCATGTTGAAGTAAGTCCTTACGAACCTTGCCACCCGAACCTTTCCATTTCCGGTATGAAGAATCATCTTCAAAGTCAAGTTACGCGCATCCTTATGCATTGAGACTACCCATCCTTTTCCAGACCATGTCCTCAGCGATATTGCAGAGCCAGCTGTTCTGAGTAGTATCAAAGAAAATTTGATGAGTAATCACTACAGAGGAGGTGAAAGGGGACGGTGAGGATTACTGCGCATGGGGCTTCCCTGTGCTTTAACCCAGAGTTGACCAGGCCCTAGATAGCGCACGAATGCTTGGTCGGTGGGTGGTCGGTGGGTGCAATTTCATAAGACTTCACGAGACCTGTCAAGCGATTTGTGGCTTTACCATGCCAAGGCTGTCTACGCAATGCAACCCCAGAAGAGAAGCGGTATGTCCTGGCAGAGGCCCAGCAGCTTTTTGGCATGGTCACCTGGCTAAACGGGCTCACTCAAGCTGCACCTCCGCATCGCTGGGCACAGATTTCGAATCAGGCTCCGGATTTTTTCAAGCCGAGGGTTCTCGGGTTTCCAAACACGAAGACTCCACAACTCGGCCACTGTCGTGGCTGAGGTCCGCACGCCATGTAGCCAGGTAGACCCAGTTGCGGATGTCCATTTCGAGCTGGTGGCCGATGCCTTCACGCATGTCTCACTGGCGAGCCTGGACGCTCCTGCAATCTGCAAGCCTCCCCCAAGCCCAAGACGCGGAACCCTCAAACCCCCGCAAACTTGTAAAGGACACCAAAACCACCCTAGAGCGGTGCTCCATACACTCAGTCAAATCCTAAACCCCTCAATCCTCAAGCCCTAAGCCTTGTTGTAATTAGCCCTTGGCACCCCTTACAGTACTGTGACCCTAGTACTAGTCCTTATAGCAACCCTTTTTGCCGCTACCCCGGCCTATGCTCCAAAAGAGCACCGGCCAGGAGACGAAACGACCCCTTCGGGCCGCCAAGATGGCGCCGGTCCTCGAAACAAAGCGTTCCGTTCAGGGCAAAGGTTTCGACAAGCTCACTCTAGGAGTTCCTTCAGGGCTACTATAAGCCGTCTACGACTGTTCTCACTATTATCTACTTGTTTCGCTCCTGGAAAACCAATGAACATTACGAATCCGGTGGCCCCAGTGCGCATTGCACAAGCGTTCCAGATGACGAAATGTTCCGTCGATCCGGTGCTGGTGGACGACGACGACGAGCTAGTTCATGCCACCAGCACGACCACGACGACGACAACCATTGCGCTGCTGCTCTTGCTTCTGCTACTGCAGCTGCAAAAACTGCAACCGCAACATCTGCAACTGCAACATGAAATGTCTGCACCTAAAATTGCTACTGACTCCTTCTGCCTCTGCTACAAATACAATTGCTGATTCTTGTCGTGAACATGACTGCCACCGCTGCTTGCGACACAATTGATGTCCGCATCATCGTCATCATTATCATCACCAGCAGCCACCAGCATCACCATTTTCTTCTTCGTTGAAGCCGCCCAAAATCTTAATCACCTGCAAGCCCGGGTGGCGTTGTGGCAGCTGCCAGCGCGGCAGCCGCGGTCCAGCCCACAGGTGCTGGGGCCTTCTAAACCACTTGTGGTGCAGCTTTTATAATTCTGATGACGAGCAGGGCGAGGAGCAGCAGCAATAATAATAGCAACAATAACACTAACAAAAATAAAACTCAAAATAACAATAACAATAGCAATTACAGGAACAACATACTAATAACACCGGTTGTTGTTGTTGTTGTCGTTGCTGAGACGCCGCAGCAGCAGCGGCAGCAGCAGCAGGAGGAGGGGAGGAGTAACACTACACTCCGCTGAAGTTCGCTTTCAAGGTCTGGGATGCCGAGCAAAAGAGGAATGCTCATGAAGTGAGCAGCTGCTATGCACATCATTCTGGGTCGTGCAGAAATAGCTGACTGTGACAATGATGACTGGTAACGCCTGGCAGCATCGTGCTGTGTTCGGGCAATGAAGACTCTCTAGCCCTCTCCTTCCCCCTCTCTCTCCATCCCAACCTCTCCGTGCTTCTTCCTCGTCGGTGTTCCTCTCTCGCGGACTCACATGTCCGCCCAGGCAAAACCCGAACAGGTATATCACTGGGGCTGAAGGCTTCAAGAAGAGAAGCCCTACATGCACCCTCCAATGCAGGGCGGGCTACATGCCGCAGCAGCGCAGTCCAAACGAAGAAGCCAAACTTCCAGAGGGGAAGCTCATCAATGATCCCTCAGCACAAGCCGGGAGCATCGGGGTAGTCAAGATCCAGAGCCCAGAGTACGACCCTTCCGACCTCCCGCCTGCAGGCCCAATGGTGCGTTGTGTGTGACGCGAGTCTGGCTATCATCCGCATGAATATGAGTAAAAGGAGTCATTGCACTCCGGCAAAAACACTGTGCCTGCGTCAAAGCCTTCAGAACTTCAGAATAGATCTGTACGGCCAGGCGCCTGCGAAAACATGCACCGCGCAAGTTGTGATGCGCTACTCTGGCAGTCTTTCGGCTCTAGACATGGGATATATCACAACCCCCCAAGATGCCCGAAAGTTCTCTTTCAGACTTTGAAGCAAGCAGAGGGCAGTCTGAAGGAGTCACGTGAAGACAAGCAGAAGAAATCTCACAACAAGTCCGTAAGACCCGCTAAAACACTCTTGAACCCAAAAACCTGGCAGCACAGAACCCTAAAACTCATCGCGCATAGCAGCAGGATGCCGCCAAAATGTGCAGCCGAACGAGAGGCGTGAGAGTTCTAGAACAATCTCATCATCCAATCCAAACCTGTGCTTTGGAATACACTTTTTCATTTAGAAGGCTCAACCGGCCAGGAAAACTGAGTTCCAGTGTGGCACGTACACTGTTGTCTCACACCGGGTGGGTTCCTTGCCGACTTGCCGGCGAAAGACATAAAGACCCGAACCCTTAAAGAAACTGAACCCAACTTCAATTTTTTGAATCGCTCGCAACTGGGCCTTGAAACCGAGTTGTCACAAAAACGCGACCTCTTCCCCGAGCACGAAAGGTTTATATCAAACTGCTCACACAGCTCAAAGGAACGGAAGATCCATACTCCCATTGGCAGGCCCTGCTGCCGATCATCGTCCTTCAAGGTTTAGGGTTTAGGAGTCGGAAAGGGATCAGGGTTCAGGGTTTTGGGACTTGGGTTTAGGACTTAAGCTTCGGCACATGTAAGCTGTTGACAGCGCAGGGTTGCTCTCACCGTCGCACAAGGCAGGCAAGGCATTGTTCAAACGACTCCACAAGCAAGCAGAGCCTGGCGACTTCAACCGAACAAACCAAAAACCGCTATCCATCATTTTCACGCGAAAGCTGGGAGCTTATGCCTTCGAGAATGGAGACGCTATCGTCATTCTGGCTATACTACTTTTACATTCGCAAGCTCTCGTTCTGCCAATGCAGTTCTGACTGCGAGAACTATCAGAAAATGATCGAAAGAATGTCAGAAAGAGAACTCCCTCATCGCCACCACCGGCATCACACCTTCAGCACCACGATCGTCACTATGATGATGATCATCATCATCACCATCCACCAAGCTTTGAGTTTAGGCTGGGCCCATCCCTCCACACCGACGAATCATCCCGAATATCGCACCTCTAGACCTGAACCCAACCCAATACCATGAGCCCCTCAACCCAAGATCCAAAACATCCCTGAACCGCGCCCTGCGAGCAGCCGGGGTGCTGCATACGTCAGCGCGAGGAAGCTAAATGTCAGGGCCGAAGCAGAGCAGAGCCACCGAAGCAGCATGCCCTCAGCTTTTCAGGCTAGGGTTTAGGGCGGGGCGGCAGGTCAGCTGCAGAAGCTGACGGCTTTGGTCAAGCGCCAACTGAACAGGCACAACAATTCCGCAAAGCCAGGCTACATGGTTTCTCAATCCAGGAAGTTTTAGGGGTTTGTTGGGTTGGGGGGCCGGGCTACCAGGGCTAGCAGTAGCACGGATTGATCCCGTAACCGGCCTTGTTCCAGCGCGGCAGCGCCACGAGCCAAAGCACGGTGGCTGCAATACGTGAGACCGGCCTCAAGCCACGGGTCTTTAAGGATCTAAGAGCTCCAGTCGTTTAATTTTAACTTGTCGTGGCTTCAGCCTTCGCTTACCGGTGAGCTGACGTGCGAAATCGCCGAAACCTCGGGTGGAGTGCACGAAAGCCTCCAAGCTTCATGCTTGTTGGAAAGGCTCTTTCAACCGAACTAGAACAATCGAATAATCCTATTTATCAAGTTGATATTCCTTTGACAACCCAATATGACAGCACCTTCCTGTGATTGGTGAAATTCACACTGGCAAAGGCAGGTGAGTAGTACCTCACTGCGAAGTTTCATTGCTTGCCAGGAGGGCGGCACCCAAACACTTTTACTTGCAACGTACTCCCTGGACTTGTGGGAACAAGCAAATTGACGCACATTCCGTACGTCATCTTCAGTAATGTTCTGACGACCTGCAGTGTCTTTGGCGACAAAATGCAAGAAGCACGTTCATTTTTCTGAAATACTACCGACCTCGACTGCTCCCTGATCTCATGTGCCATGCCACGCGGTCTTTGGCAAGCCGGCCAAGAAGCGCAAGGTGGCGAGCCTGATCCGGTTTAGGGCTTTGGGGCGGGTGTCGCGAGAGTAGAGGACGGATGGCTCAGTGAAGGGACACACAAGTGTCTGAGAGAACCCTCTTACGATCAGCCATGACCTAGCCAAAGACTCCGAGTCAAATTCGCATCCTTCATGACGAAATTAACAGGTCCAGAGCTGCATGTCACTAGTCCTGCTGGTTGAAAAGCTTCCTACCGCCTTTTCTCGCGGGCCACAGTGCAAGATCTGCTTCTGGATTTTAGCATGGCTATGAAGCCGTGGGAGAATCTGATGATCAGCATTACGGCAGGCCCGGAAAATCGCCTCGTACAAACCATCAGAATCTGCAGTGTCATCATGCATGATGATTCTCCGTCTGTCGTATGATGACAAGCGCCACCCAGGGCCCGAACCACGCCGCTGTGAGACCCAACTGTCGAGGCAAATCGCCTGCCCAAGCAGCTTTGGACAGCTGGGCAGCGAAAGCCAGGAGTTTTCCAGGAGCATCAAGCGAGTTTAGGTGATTTGGCCTAGTCCAACTTTCCTTTGACGGTGGCTGTGCGGTTCTGTCCGGCTCAGGTTTGGCATGATCTGAGAGGAATGTGCGCGTACACGTACAAGAGTGACGAGAATAAGAAATACAAGAAGCGAAGACGGCGGTAATACGAACAATGATCGCAGAAAGTACAAGAATAGACGAAGAACAGTAGTATCTGCAAGAAGAATATATACCAACTAACAGACTACTCAGCGACAAGAGATGCATACCGGTAACTACGGTGGGATTCTGGTTGGATGTATACACACAGAGACTGAGCATCTCACGTCAATCATCAGCCTAATCAAGGGGCATCCTTTTTTTTGTAATATGGATAGCCTGAGAACTGTGAAGTTCCCTGCAGCCCTTTACGGAACCCTTACAGTACCCGTAAAAAGGAACCCGGAAAAGAAGTTTAAAATGCACCCCTACATTAGCCTCCCACCGGCCTGTGGGGCAGCCACAGACGCAGGATGTGCCCACTGCCACCATGGTCCACAACACCTGCAAGATAGGGTATTTCCACTCACTGGTTTAGGGAGCCTAGGGTTCAGGAGATGAGCGCCTAGGTTTCAGGGTTGAAGGTCTGATATCTATTGCGGAAACCAAGCTAAGAACTTGAGGCTTGAGCCCTCTAGACAAGTTTGCTGGCTCCCGCATGGCATTCCCGAAAGTCTGCAGGCAGGTACATTTAGACACGGCATTACTTCGCAGCCGGGGCTTCAAGACCGTGATTCGATCTTTGCCAAAACGTTGACCTGGACACCCCCGATATCAGTTTCGGAACTTGTTGATTACGCATCTCGTTTCCTGCTGCTCAGTTTGCAGGCCGCAGAAACCCTGGGCCCCAACCCAAAAGCCTGAACAAAACCCACGAGTTGAGTGCTTGGAGCACCCGTAGGCCCGACAAAACTCGAGGCCTGGAGAACCATACAATGTTGAGGAATTGGTAATGATGTCCCCTCGAAGGCCGTGTATAAGTAAGCTACGATACAACCCCAGGCCCAAACCTCATTCGTTGAGATCCCTAGAAGTACATCATAGCAAATTATAGCTGCACTATAACTATACCTGTTTTTTAGCACCCTTACTCGAGCAACTCAGGCCTATACTATGCCTATACTATATACTATGCAGATGATCTGCCGGTCCAGGGCAGGCCTGGCTATGGAGCGTCTCGTGGAGTCTCGACCTGTACCTTTGCGCCAAGCTGGGAAAAGCCGCTGTCACAATGTATGGTCATACTGGTAGTACAAACAATGTATGGTCATGCAGGTAGTACTAAGGACCTATGGATGATGATAATGATGATGCTGGACTGAATAAACACAAACTAACCAACAGTACCAATAGTTCAAGAATATCGATAAAACAAGTAATCGTCACAGCAAGAATTGTAATGGAAAACGGGGAGCAGTCGACAGGGCTGCCGACGTTGACTCGGCTCAGGCTTATCGTTGAAGGCTTTGGGTGCTTTTAGGGTTTTGGGATGTATAAGGTTGCTGGACCTGCTTCCAGCTGTCAAAATCAGAAGCCCTTATTCGGCTCAGCAATTTGCGATGCATTGCCGGCGTTAAGCTTGGACATGGGTTCGGCGGAAAAGAAGTGGAGAGGAGGATTGGTCTCAAACCATTGGGTCCCAAATGCCAAGTCCTGGGGTACAAATGCTTTGAGCAAGAGGCGAGGCGCGAAGTTCTCGGGGGCAGGCTACTAATTATAGAGATCAATCCTGAATCTTGAACAAACGTACAGTAGAAGCCGGAAAGTTGTAAGGCGGCAATTGGAACGATTGATTCGGCCTATGGCATATGGCTTAGAGTGTAGGTGCCTACATGCTAAAGGGTTTTGGGGGCGACACTTGACTTCTGTCGGCTGTTGATCACCGTCCGACCTGGACTCGACGGCCGCTTTTGTGCTTGTTCGGCATTCCCGGGATCCTACGAGTAGGCCGGTACAGCCATTGAAAACAAGTAGTGCCTGGCCAGGCCTTCGAAACAGAAACACATTAATGATTTGATGAAGAGGAGTAGAAACGCCGAACATGCTCTGACGCTAAGCTTTGCCACCCTTCTGTAACAAGTCTAGGAACTCTCGCCTTGTGGTTTCAGAATTTCTGACGAGTGCCTGCTGCAACATCAAGAGCTGCGAAAGGTGCGACAGCACTGCTTCTGTGTGTGCAGCAAGCTGTATACCGAACGATCGGACTTTGCACTACGTCACTAGGTACAGCGCAGGACAGAACAATGTGTTCTCTACACTTCTTCGAAACGCCTACGCTGCGAACTTGACCGCAAGACCCTGTCACCCTCTCCAAACCTCCGCTTTAGCCCGCCCGACCGCACACCCTTAACGCCCAAATCTCCTCAGTTCCCAAATTTCCTATAAAGCCCTGAGAAAAACTCTACAAACCCATACACCCGATAGCCTTACAGTAAACCCCTAAAGGTCCCTAGAAGATCCTAGAAGTCAGCCCAGTCAAGGTCGCATTGGAGTCGGCTCGCAGTTCTCCAGTGGCCACGAGGCTGGTGGAGCCTCACGACTGGCCATTCTCGAGGCAGAAAGATAGAGAGCTAGATGAGGAAAAGAGAGTGCGACAGAAGAGAGGGGAAGCCGCCGATTTCAACGCAATCAAACACGATCAGTCGCCCGAGCCTGGTAGCAGGCAGGGTCGCAGCTCGATCCGACCAAGCTGCGACTCAACAGAGACAACGGAGACGCACAATGCAAGTCCTGCCTGGATGACGCGATACAGCCGCGCCAGGTCTATTTTACCTGACAACAGAAGATGAGATGTGCTTCTTTGGGCATGAAGTCTGAAGAGACGCAGTGTTTCTGCGGCTGGGCAGGCGAAAGCTTCAAAACACGCGAACGCACACACACACACACCGCACGCTAATGTTTGAGCGAGCCACGAGTGACCGGATGCCGGGGAAGGTCGGACACCAGCCACAACTGCAGGCGCTTTCGACTCCGCAGTCCAAGGTTCTTGAGTTTGTGGCTCAGCTTAAGTAATGATGATGGGCAGGCTACTTAATGAGAGAAGGGAGAAAATTTGAAGGATCCAGATTCTGCTTTCACCCCTCTGTCCAAGGCGAAGCAGCTGCTGGGCTATCCCTGCGCATGTCAATGGCCCTCCTTTGCCGCCCCTCCGCCTGCACCTTTGGCGGCAGCTTTTGCCTCACGGCATCCAGCACACGGTCCGGCCTCCTGGGCTGGGATTCGACTCCAGCTAAATCCTAAGCTCAAACTCCTCGCAGCCTCAAAGCATACGTGCAAATGCGCCGCAGCATCTGCTCCCCGGACAGCGCAAGGAAGGCGTGGAACTGCTCATTGGCGTTGTCCTTGGTACGGCTTTTGGAGCTCAGCGCGCAAGGTCTGGGGTTCAATGAATTTAGGCAGCTGCCAGTACAAATCAAGCAAGCCGCACATGTTGGAACCCCGAGCATCGTTGCCTTGAGTTTTGTCGCTGGCCGACCATAGCAGCATGGACAGCGTAACATAATGCAATGTTGTATACTGGCATCATTGACGGGTGTGCCCCGAATGTCACGGTCACGGTTCCAGGCCCAGTCGGGCTTGAGTCTCGTCTGGTGTTGAGTCTTGGGCAAGTTCACACCCCAGGCGCAGCAAGTCCATGAACTCGTTCATTCGGTGGTCTCGAGATTGACCCGTTTATGTGGCAGGACAACGAATACCGCAACTCTGAGAACGAGGCTCAATAAACTAACAAACACTTTTACAATACTCAAGGACACTCAGCCAAAGACGTGGTAAACAAAATCCTTCAGGGCTTGCCCTTTTTCTTTGGAGCTCCCCTCTTCTCCCCAAGAACAGGCTATATGAACGAGTTCTTCTCAGGTGCCCTCATCCCCTCCGAAATTGCGAAGAGAGGCCGGAAGGATCTTCCCAGCATGGACGCCGGGGGTGCTGTTGATGGCATCCTTTGCAATTGACGAGAGAGAGAGAGAGAGGCAGGAGAGAGAGAGAGAGGTAGGTTCCCCGGGATTTGGCAGTGGCAGTTTCAAAGGCAGTGGTAGTAGTCGCAGAATCAGTCGTCGTCGTAGTCGTCGTCATGGTGGTGGTAGCAGCAGCAGCCAGAGTAATAGCAGCAGCAGAAGCAGGAGGAGGAGTAGTAACAGCAGAAGTAGCGGTAGCCGCAGATGCGACGAAACTGCGGCGGCTAGATAGCCGAAGGTCCTCCACAGCTGTCATGTCGACCCATTTCCCGCCAGACTTTGCCATCATGTCGGCCCGACCCTTGAAAACGATTCCTGGGTGGCGCAGAGGGCTCAGGGTACAGCAGTTAGGGTTCAGGGTGCAAGGTTTAGGGATAAAGGGTTGTTATGAAGGCCGGCTCAAAAGCCTACTGCCTGTGCCAATCCTCCGATCCATCAAGATGCCCATGCAAGTTTACGTATTTTTTGAACCAGGGCTCCACAGCTGTTAATCCTGCGAACTCACGCTCTACAACTTCCTCAAAAAACCATTGCACATGCAAGGAGCTCAATTCGAGGCTCAAGTCTTGAACCGCGCAAGCCTTGCAGCCAACAGAGCCTTGCGAGACGGGACACCTCCGCGCTCCCGACGCACCAGATCGCTCGTCCTGAAATAACGCCTCGGTTCTTTGCTTCAGCTTGTTTTGAAAAGGCTTTGCGTGCCCTCGGCTGCGCACGCAAACGTCCTCGCTGCAAGAGCTTCTGTCTGGGATCGGCACTGGTCCTCGTGCACGAGGAAGACGTCCTTCGTCTACCAGATGTGTGGGCTGCTCTACTACTTACACCACTCGCACGGACTTGTCAGACCTTGCGTCTTCTTTCGACCAAGCCTGTCTGGACTTCTGTCTCTAGCAAGGCAAGCATCGACTAAGTCGTGCATTGACACAAGCTTCACATGCGACCGTGGCTCAGTGGGCGTGGTGACACGGGCATTCTGGTGATAGCCAGCCATTACCTCGTTGTGCTTGGCATGTCGGGGCTTTAGAAAGACGATCCCTCGGAAGGACTAGCACCTTAAGTTGGTATGCGCAGATCGTTGAACCGAAACCCCCACGTCCCATTCCGTGACAAGGATCTAAGGCTCTGTGTTCTGTATTATTCTGTATTCAAGAGGTTTAGTCTAGGGTACGAAGCCCTTACACCAGAACTTGCCATGCTTCGCACCCGTGTCCGAGTCCTACCCACGGAGTGCGACTCTAAGGGTCCGAAAATCGAGCTTTGGATGAATTGGCCGAAGCGCCATCGGACCCCCAATGCAAAGAAGCCCCAGCTCTCCATCAGCAGCTTCGGTACCTCCGGAGCATATGAAACCCGGCTCGTAGTTTTCAGGAAGCCTAGCCAACTCGGAGGCGATGATCGATAAAGACAACTCGGAACCCAAAGCATAGGCCACCTTCTTGCATCCAGCCTGCAAAAGCCTCTGCTGGGAACTGAATGAAAGCCTAGAGCAAGCCTTCAAGTCTGCTCCCCTAAAGATGCAAACCTGCGACTTGAAGAAGCCGCTCAGGCGAAAACTCCACTACATGAAGACTTCGCGCTTCCGAAATGCAGCTTTCCTGGCTGCTTGACTGAGCTGGTAAACTTGCAACGGTGGGCCCGCCTTTGTCCGTGAGAACCAGAATCTTGGCTGCACGCACGCCGTGCAGCAGCCCATCCTCTTTCCGAAAAGCTTGGCAAAATGTGCTGGTACGCTCCTATGAACCACATTGCAATCCGTGGCAACTCTAGATCGTCAATCCCACCCCGAGGCAACTGTTCATTGAAGCTTGCAAACGGGTTTCCATCCGAAACCCTTAAACTTAACTTCACTCAGTAATGGAAAAAACTAAACGACAAGAGCCCCGTGAGCCTCCAACGGGTCCGCCCAACACGTGAGCCTTAGGCATGTACTGAGCGGGCATCCACACGCAGGCAGTCCGAAATACAACGCAGGGTTGTAGCCCTCATGTTCGAGAAGTGGGGCCACGGACACTACAGAACCATCGGTTAACAACAAGTGCCCTCCCACGTGCTCCGTCGCAGGCCTGACTTTTCAGTGCCAGGGTTTGGGAAGCAAACTTGAAGCCTTCCCTCTCCCAAAACAATTTTATGGGTTGGGGCAGCCTGGTGTTGCTCTCGAATGTCATTTCGCCCAACCTCCTCGCTCAAGCAAGCCTATAGATCTAGACAAAACTTGTGCAGCTTGGTAGGGGGACAGGATAGACGACACTTTAAAGTGGCTAGCATTGCCACTTACATTGGGGCTAGCGATGCAGAAAATACGCTCTTTTTGCCAACTTGTTCAATGTCAATCACCGCATGTGCGTTTTTTGCAAACTAGCAACAAAACAAGCCCAAATTCCAAAACTCAACAAATCCCCCTGTGAACAAAAGCCAACATTCCCCAAAACACGGCAACCCTAATCCCGAAACAAAAGAAAGTCCTCAACAGCTCCGAACCCCAAAGCCAAACCCAAAAAAACCAAGAGAAATGATCTCAAAACCCCATCCAACCCAACCCCTAACCGCCTAACCCCTTCAAAGAGCAAGCAAAAAAAACAGGGCTCCCGGCCAATACTCTGAGGAGACCAAGAGCTCCCGGAGCGCCGCCCCGTGCCCGCGCCACCTCGCGAGAAGTCTGCGAGGTCCTGATTTCTACCGCGAGCTGCAGACTCCCATTCGAAGTGCTCTCAAAGTCTATCCATCTTCCTCAACGGACAAATACTTCATGCCCCCAGAGCTGAGCAGAGACCATGAAACGGTCGCCGCAGAACGTAGGACTACTACATAGGAGAATGTTAATCAGAATAGGAACCCTGCCACAGCTGTGCGTACTGCAAAGGGCGTGACTCAAGTTGCGACCCCAAACTGCGAGCCCGCCGGTGGACAGCTGCCCTGCCTTTGTGCAATTTGTGGAGGCAGCCGCTCCTTCCCACGCCACGAAGCACAGGCGATGCTTCCAGCATTTCTAGAAGGCCCAATTTTTCAACAGTTCGCGCATTCCGTTGTGATCTGCGGACTTGATGGGCGCCCCAAGATCTACTAGGAGGTTTAGGAAACCTATAACCCAACAACTATGATTCCTCAAATCTCAAATTGTCCCGTCGCCATCATTCGCTTTGCCATATTTGGGTCATTCTTTGAGTGCAGCAATAATTACGTTTAGCATATCCCGAACATTCACCCGTTCTGCCCCAACCATCTCGCACAGTCTTCCTTTAGACTTGGGCGGCCAAGGGTCTCCCCAGGTGAAAACGAGGTCGATGTTCGGCAAATCCTGGACGACACTCGGTGCTCAAAATGTGGTCATGAAGGAGGACTTCAGAGCCGTGCCTCCATCCATAACATTGACACAACAACGATCAACCATTCAGTCAAAAGCTGCCCAACACCTTTAGAATCTAGAATCGACAATAGAATCGACAAAGGCGCGTGTGTGTGTGTGTGTGTGTATCTCTGCCTCCTCGACTTCCTGAGTACCTCCAGAACCCCTCCGCCATCGCAAGCAGTTTCAGACTGCCGCAGATAAACGTCCTGTTGCGAACAGCCAATTGCTCGAAGCCTCATGCCCAAACCATTCATGGTGAAACGGGAAGCGAAGGCTACACAACATCACCCCTAAGATGATTTCGGTGCAGCAACGGGCTGGTCTAGAAAGTTCATGCATACCAAGTAGTTTCCGAAAGACTCAGCCTTCCGCTGCGGACAAGGTATCCCACTCAGGCAAGCCCGTCCACTGCCTCTGCGGGTTTGCGAGCGAGCAGGTCCTCGCACATGACACACACATAACTCTTAGGCTTGAATACTACTCGGTCACTGCTCGCCACTGTCGTACCATTGCTGCAAGACGATTACGATGCGTGAATATGCAATATTAGCTATGGTTACGGTTAGCATGTATTAATACACTTAGCAAAACCACCACTACAATACAAGACGACTCTAGATCTCCCATGGTAACTCCCCGCGAAGCCCCCCGGTCCAGATGCTCAGGAACCACACCCAGCACTGTGATCTGCTCCTGACATCACAGGGCCTAGGAATGTCTAGAGCCGCTACGGCCAGAAGGCCTTGCAAGCGCTGGGCTTGAGAATTGAGACAAATTTCGATTTTTGCCAAACGGAGACAACCACAGCCAGTTTGCATGGATGCATGGTGGCGGGAGAGACACGTCTTTGCACTAAATCGTGCCATGGTAGGGCTTGGCACGGCTTGCCCCAAGAGTTTAAGAGCCTCGGCAATGCACTGCTGCAGCTTTGCCACTTCTGTCATCTCGGTCAAAACCTCGGATGTGCCATCCTATCCCTGTCGCTCTCGAGGACTCAGAAAAGTCTGCCAGCCGTGGACGAGGAGGCCCGACTATCGAGCTGTGTTTAAGAGACAACTTTGGACATAGATCGGGGAAGCAAGAGTGTGAGCTGCATGGTAGCGATGCATTCTCAGGGTCCGGGCGAGGCGAAGGTAGCATGAAGCAACGACAACAAAGTGCAGAACCTTTTGGCACAGCCCTCTGTTCACTTCATGCAGGAGCCGACCTGGCTTCGCAGGGGCTTTCTTGGGCAGTGGCGCCCTCCCCGAGCACACTGCACAACTAAGGCGATTATAACCATATACTTTTCGCAGGATTGAATTTTGTGGAGCTGCGGTAAGCTGAGCAGAAAAACTCAGCGCACGACTTATGGCCTTGAGGCGGTGGGTTCTCGGAGTTGTAAAGTGGCTCTCTTGGTCTGCTTTTTGAAGTCTGCCCCACACGCACTTGTCACTTTTTGCTCCATACTTTAAGTCCGATCCTGCCGCAGCTGATAATGCTGATGAACCACCTGAAGAAACTAGCCCTCAATGCTGAATGCTGCCGTGCCACAGCAGTTCCGCCATATGCCAAGGCAATGCTCAGCTGTCCTTGTTTAGGCTGGCTCGTAACTTGGTTACAAGGTTAATCTGCTATACCGGTATGTATACCGGTCTACCCGTCGCAGCAGCCAGCTTACCCAAGCCTGTAAGGCAGACGAGATAACTTTATCGTAAGGGAGGCTGACAACGAGACCTTCTTGAGCAACAAGGACTACATGCAGCTGTTGATCGGATCGGAGGTGCAGGTTGCAAGCACCAGCACAATGCTCCATCAATAGCTCAGTCTTACCAGCCTGTAGTCTACTCCTGGCAGCGGGTTTGCGGAAGCCGGTTGTGTCTCAGTCTGCGCTCAGTCCTAGTGGTAGCAGTCACGATCAGCAAGACTGTTCATAAAACTATATCCTATAAGTCCTCTGTCCTATGTGGCCACGTTGAACATCTGGCCAAGCGGATGCCGATCAGATGACACTCTGACATCCTTAACCAAAAATACGCCGAGACAGGACGCCAAGAGCGGACGCAGCCCAGTACACGCTGGTATGCGCCAGAACCTCGGCTTTCAAATTCAACTCTCTCGGGACTACGACTCCAGTACTTTCGCAGTTGCCCGCACCCTTTCCAGTCTTGACTTTCGCTTCAGGCACCCAGGCTTTTACCTGCTTGTGGGTGCCAATGCGGGCCTCAACTCTGTAGATCGTCGCGGCGGCAGAGCTTAGGTTTCCATTTTAAACCCTGACTAAGCCCTTCCATTGACAAAAGCAAAATCTCCATTATGCAACTATAATCGAAACTCTAATCGGTTGCAAAACACATCTGAATCGGGTTAGAAGTTGGGCTCACCGGAACCGTGCAAACTGTCCAGACACGCCAAGCACCGAATCCCCACCCAAACCACCCGAGAACCCCCAACTCTAAAACTTGCAAAGCAGCCGGCCTCCCGTCCCATTATAAGAGTATTTACTATACATTATGTGATATTGAATACATACATATATATATATATATTGTATGAGTATGTCTGAGTATGTATATGTATAAGAATAAAAAATCATAAACATAATAACGAGAACAGTCCCAAATTCTTGTTGTTTCATACAGATATGGTGACGGCTACTGTTTATCATCACTGGCACTGTCACTCATAGTCTGCCGAGTCGTAAGCTGATGAATATTCTGATCGAAAGTGGTGTTAGCAGTAGTCGTGTGGCTAGTTTAACCTCCAAACCCCAAGCCGTGAAACCTAAAATCCTAAACCGCAAAGGTTGTTATTGCTCGCATTCTTCGATTCTGTGCCCTGTTGGTGCCGAGCCACCACCGGCGGCTGGTTTGGATTCCAAAGCTCCTTGGCCAGGCTTAGCGGCTTAGTTCGGATACACCTCTTTCACTAGGAGATTCTTTCGGCTGCGGGATTTGCTCTGATTTGGGGCTCAGGATGTCGGAAGGCTAGGGTTGCGGTGTCGAGAAGCTTCTGGGGTGTCTTGCTTTCGAGTTTAGTGTTCGGCATATGCACTTCGGATCTTGAGGCATAGGCAGGCATAGGCAGGCCATTAGAGCTCGCGGCATCAGCATTTCAGGGTCTGGGCTGAGGGGCATTTGTTGCACAGGCAGCAGGAAGCATGACTCCCTTCTAAAGTCCCCTGGCCAACGGAGTGCCATCTGAACACCAGCAAAACACGCATGCATTTCGCATCCATTCAACAATCCTCCAGTGTCAGTGGCCCAGCTGTGTATCCAGATACAACACATGAACACAAGCTATCAAATCCACTATTCATTCAGCTGGCTCTCCTTGTGTAGCCAGATCCTGCCACAAGTGAAATGTGCAGGCATCTAGCCCAGCACTGATTGCGGGGGTGTGGGTGTGGGTGTTAGAGATTCGCCCACATTTGCACAAGTGAGTTGCCATCTTGCAATAGGAATGCTCCGCGTCTCCCAGTGACCGATGTCACTAGCAATCAGTAAAGCTTGTGCTGTCTGCGGTTCTGGAGCCCATGGCCATGGCAAGGGAGAAGCAAAACCCGAAAGCTGGTTCGATGGATTTCATGTAGATTGTTGATTACAGGTTGCAGTTTACAGTTACAGGTTTCTTGCCTTGTCTTCAGCAACGAACCTCTGAGCCTCTGAGCCTCTGAGCCTCTGTCACTCGCAACGTTTCAGTTGCTTTTTGAACAGTCCCACACCACAAAACCGGCTAAGGCGACGGGCCGACATCTCTAGGCCAAAACTAAATTCTGCACCAGCATATTCTAAACCTTAACCCGAAACCCACCCCAAACCAGACGTTGACCTAGACCGTGTCAACCGTGTTCAACCAGGAGCTCAACAACCAAAACCCAAAATCCTTTTTGCATCCGGGCTTGGGAAGTCGGCCGGGGAAGGTGACAGATACAACAGCATCGCGCCAAACCGTAGCACTACTGGCTACAGTTCATGATCAAACCCCGAACCCTGAAACCTTGAAGCCCTCAACGTCCGAGGGGCCCGGTAGCTCGACTTCTCATGCAGGAACATCCTGCGAAGGCTTCAGCCCAGAAAATCGACTGAGGAGCCTCCACAACCCTAAACACACCTTGTGAAAGCTTTCCTCGACACCCCCAACGCTACGATTGGCTTTAGTCTGTGATATCAAGGCCCCGGAAATCATTCAGAATCACAGCAGCATTCTTGGAGCAATAGCCCCAATAGGCTCATTCGAGCGTCAGATGACACGGACAAGACTGCAAACGACAAATTGCTAGTGCTTTGTGCCGATGATTATGGAACAGCAGCAATAGCAGTACATTATTCTTGCGATTGCCATGATGGCTATCGTTATGACTGCCTCGACAGCCCCTGTACCAATGTGTCTCGCACTGGTATTGCCTAATGCCATCAAGAATGTACTACAATGATCATCACATAACCATAGTATACCATAGAAGGCAATTGTGGCAAAGAAAGGCATGAGGCAGCAAGAAACCTGGGGATTCTCAAGCCGCGCTTCCGCAATACCGTGTCCTGTGCGTGACCTCAACGATCTTGGTCCGCACTGTGCCGCCGGTAAATATGAAGCACACCACATCGGAGGGGTCGGCCGCAGCGCAGTAGTCTGCAATAGAGACGTCGGGACGTTGGGACACGGCATCCAAGAAAAGCACACCACTAATTCCTTACCGTCCACGCCGAACTCAAAGCTTGAACCCTAAAAGCTGACCGCTCCGAAGCCGCGAATCAAGTCCAGACGGAGAAACAAAAAGCCCGAAAACTTCCAACAGCCGCCCAGGTGCCGTCGCCGTTGAGCAAATATCCACGGGGCTCCTCCTTCAGGCTTTCCCACCAAGCAAACCCCGAGAAGACTCTTGGGGGGTTTAGGGCCAGGGTCCGGGACTTGAAGACTCTGGAGGATTGGTCGAAGAGGTTCCTTGTTGATGCAGGCCCTAAATCACCCTTCTCTCGACTCAAGGGGCCGAGTTGCTACGGTTCAGTTCCTGAGATTCTTCAGCCCTGAACCCTCCCTCAACAGAGCTGGGCGCCCAGCCAGTCGAGGCACAGCGCAGTGCGCCTGAGGGAGACGATCTGCAAGTCTGAGGACTCGGGAGCTAGCTCGAAATGGACATCGGAAGAAAAAGCACGGGAAAGGGCTCATTGCTCTGGCCCAGTGTGCTATTCGGCTAGTCTTCCTCTTGACGCCTCGCCATTGCTATCTCCGCCGATGACCAGCCAGGGTCGAAGCGCATGCAGCACGAAATCGTTCCTTGCGGAGCTCACGGGCTTGGGACGCCTTAAACTTCGCTTATTCGGCTTCAAAGCTCGGAAGGTGTCTTTGCGTTACAGGCCGATGGATCACGGACTCCAAACTCCCGGCAATCTCTTCCGGATTCAATCACAAGCGCTGAAAGCACGAAAAGCAAACCAGTGTGGAGCCTCTTGCCGCCCTCATGCGAGACCAGGATCTGAAAGCAAAGCCCTGCTGCTACAATGCTACAAGGCACAGGTCAGTCTTCGGGTGTGCTTCAAGGTCTTCGGGATCAAAGCTTCTAAACGCCACCGGATGCGTGGCCTGCCTTCTCTTCAGGCCCTGCCAAACTAAGTTCTTGCCAAGCATCCGAGATCGTTGGAGCCTGAAGATAGCTTCCAAGTGACTGATGGTTGAGCACTGATTTCTTGCATGTTGCAAAAGACAGAACCTTTCGCCTCGACTTCGGAATCTCTACAGTCCACATAGGTACGGCTCTCGGCAGTCCCTAAACCTCTGAGTGCTAGGGTTTCTCGAAGTGGCCACAAGGATGACCCAGTCGAATCCCCAACTTGAAACCTAGACGTGGACTAGGCGAATGTTCCTCATAGGGCTTGGGCAGCAAAGCACTAGTTGGAAAACAGGGTAGACATGCCAACTGCTAGAAGCCTCCCTTGCACTAAGTCACTAAGTGCGGCTTCGGCACTTCTCGTCGGTGAGATCCCGGCTCAACAATACCTCGGCAGCTCGCCCTCGCTCGATGCTCCGCCGTCGGGGAGGGTCTTGGTGTGCGACTGGCGGGCAGCAACGGTGAACCATAGCCGCAGGGATCCTAAAACATGCAAATTTGCTCTCAACGTTCTGGAGGTTCAGAGGTTGGATCAAACCGCAGCAGGACGGCAAAACGTTGCCCACAGCGGCTCGCGGCCAGCAGCGTAGGGAGGAAGTCGGGATCCTGGCCAGGTTCAGGGAAAAGGATTTTGGGCTCGTCCAGGGTTTTTCTGCTTGACGTCTCGGTTTAGCATCGACTCACACACTCGCTCCCAGGCAGGCGCGGCGTCAGGTCGGTCGAGCTGGTTTTAGTTTAGGGTTTTTTAGGGGCTTCAGCACTCACAACTGGGACAAGCCTGCTGGCGAGGCTACAAGTGTGCGAGAGAAGCACTTTGGCCAATTATATACGAGAACAACAGCGGTATTCGCTCCTCCCTCTTCCGCAAAACTGCAAACAAGTCGGTCACCGATCTCACATCCCTTTCACTGGACGTTTCTTTGCTCCAGGCTTCATGTCAACCCAGATGCAAACGTTCCACAGTCGGCGCTTCGGTAAATGTCTCTCACCTGTAAACAAATTCTCAATTTAATGCAACTTCCTCTCAGCCAATTTTTTGGTGCAGGGTTTAGGATCTTGGTTTCGAGGAGGAGGGGATTGGGAGGCCAAGGATAAGAATAGGCACTTGCAATACAATGCTACGCAATACAACGCTACACGAAAGTAGGACAGTCAGGACTATGTAGCGGAGTAAAGTCTCTAAGGCTTAAGGATCGTGCTGAGCAAGCTGTTGCTGACAGCCTCTCGTGGTGATTTCGGGGTGAGGATGAACAGGTTGTTCTGAAGATGGGGGATGCTAGTTTGAGATCATACCCTGGCCCGAGCTGTCGAAAAGCCTTTGTTTCGTGATGCACACCTAGGTTTTAGAGGCGTTGAGCTCCAATGAGGCCTGCAGAATCCGACATGCTTTCAACACTTCATTGCGGGAAACCTTGACCTTGCAACAAAACCCTTCCCCAAACGAAGACCTGGAGCAAGGTTTCAAAAAAATGCTGGTGATTTACAGGGATAGAAGGTGCTTTAGTTGTTTCTGAAGGTGCAGTCTGCTCGGCCCATCACGGCACTGATTTCCCATGTCCGGCGACGAGCTGACAGCAAACAGCCCCTACGTATGAAGCTGATTACACCAGCATCTTTTCAAGCTCTCCACTTCCTCAGGCTAAAGGTAAGGCTTGTGTGGGACACCCCCAAACCTCAACAACCTTCACACCGAAATCCTTCCCGGCAAGGCCTCCCGTGAGTGGTGGATGGCGACTACCTTAGAATGCTGAGCAGTGGGAAATAGTTATCGTCGTCTTTCGTCGTCGCCAGCCCTGCAGGTAGCAGCAGCAGCAGCAATACTCGAGGGAGCGAGAGTATGCGTAGTCTTACATTGGCAGCTGCCATCGGCTTGCCGGCCTTGAGCCGAGGGGCCGTCCAGTTCACCGAGGCGGCACTGCCACTCTCCTTGGCCGACAAGGCAGAGCGCAGTGTTCAGCAGCTTTGGAACTTTGGGGAAGAGGGCTACGGGGCTGTAGGACTGCATGGTGCAGGGAGTGTGGAATCGTGTGAGGCTTGGGCGTTCAAGGCTCAGCTGGTAAGGTTGAGATATTCGGGTCTTGATAGCCGAGCAAGCAGAAGGAATAATGTGGCTATAGGGTCAAGCCAATTTTGGCAGCCTGGGGCGGCCTTCGTCGCAAGACTCCCAGGTTCCACCGGACCTTCGGTCTCTTGGATGCAGAAGGCTTTAAAAAACCCTGTCTCTCGCGTACAATTTGGTGCCGCCGGGAGTCCTCTCTATGTCGGATCTTGGACAATGTGGAAGCCAGTGCTTTCGACTTCGCCGAAACCTGCAGCAAATGCAAAGTCATCACCACGAACCCAGTCGTCCGAAAAAGATCTTTATGCAAGATTCTGGAAATTCAGGCGGATGCTTTCGGAACTTAGGAAGCGAGGATCGCAAGTTAGGTTGTCACTGAACACGATATGCCTGCCATCCGGTTTAGGCCCAACAAAATCAGTGGCGCCTCACCATAGGTCAGCTGGAACCGGCAGCGACCCCAGCCTCGAGACTCATGGAACCAGTATACTGGTATCACATCTGGCCTTGAGTTGCTTAGGGAATGGCTTACAGGGTATCAAGACGTTGCTGCTGCGGCTGCTGCTGCTGCTACTACCACTACGAGGACATACGACGACCACGACCACGACCACGACCACGACCACGACGACGACCACCGTGGCAGTATGAATTCAACACACCCTCGCCCCGTTTCGATTGCACCGACCAGGAGCCTGCAACTAACACGTCTTTGGAGTACTCAGGGCTTCAGGCTTCAGGTTGCTGGAACTCTGGCTGATCGTAGTCATAGCCCCAATCCTCTCAAATCCTGTCAAACAGCAAAGTCAAACGACAGAGTGGGAAGACTATATCAAACAGCCACCTGACTCAAACATCACGGGAGATGCGGATGGAACATGCCTCAACTTTCAACTGATTAAAGGGCAAGCATCCGACAACCGCAATGGCGTCTGGCGTCGAGGCAGCTTGCTGATCGTACGCGTCATGAAGTGTGTAGCACGTCGACGGCTGCATCACACAACCCGCTCGTCGAGGGGGCTGGATAAGTCCTAACCTCCTAAGACATGTGATATGCCTGCGCCAGGAAATCTGGTGTCGTGCGGGGAAGCCCTGATTACTGAAGGTGATTTTGCTGAATATGAGTGGTATATAGTGGTATTCACCTCTTGCTCAGAAATTGAGAAGGAAAGGATTCACGAAACTGGTTGGCAAAGTCCTGTTCCCGCATCTGGGACCTATGGTTGACCAGAGAGTGCCGACCCGTACTGGAGTACTTGGGTCAACGGCTCTGTCTGCCCCTCCTTTGGTAGTGGGCTGCGGTGTTAGGCTAGCACATGGAGCTGTTCATATATCCATGTGTCCAATCATATCTTTGTATTCAGTCCGAGCCAAAGCTCCAAGCATCGACGAAGGTACAATCGGAGCGTAGCACTGGTGTCCTCGCAGCTCTACAGTGGCGGGATCTCCATGCAATCAAGTCGCTCCGACCTATGGTTTCAGTACTGCTACACGTAGCCTGCATTCGTATCCCAGCCCTGCTGCTCCACTCCTCGCATGAACAACCAGCTATGTAGCGATACAGGTTCTGATTTTGGGGTTTGCATTTCGGGATGAGGTTTGTGTTCCGGTCTCTATGGGGCGCCATCTCAGACCAACTCGAAGCTACCGGAGACTAAACACTTGCTTCTCAGTCACATGAGAAATCCGAGTGAGGGACCCCAATGAAAACCCTACATAGTAAGGATACGGCTGCCCCTTAAGCCTCCGAACTCCCAGACTTCTTGCAGCTTCCAGGTCGCTAGACCCCCTTCTTCGACTGGTCTGAGAAAGAGGCTAAAGTCTTGTCTTGTAGTTGGTTCAGCTTGCTGGTAATCAAATTCAGCTTGCTGGAAATCAGGCTTTGCTCCCAGACTTCGACGCGCTTAGAAAAGACTCGGTGGGCCTTGGAGGCTTTGGCCATCCCGGGAAAAAAGCTTGATCCAAGCATCAAACATCATCAGACGCTTGTAGCTTCGGGTGCTCGCAAAGCAGGTCTGCTAACTCCACGGCTCCACTCGACATTCAAATCTTGCATCCCCCAAACGCACCAAGTCTCCCCCGCAAGAATGGGAACCCGGGAGTTCTGAACTTTCTCCCGGCCCGGAGGCACCGGCCATGTCTGTCGAGCACGTCCACCGCGTCCCCGGCGCTTCCCGAACTCGCAGCTTCAACGAAAAGGAGAGCGACAGGGACGAGGCTGCTACCAGAATCACGGGTGGGAGTGACACCGTTGGTAGTCATACTGTCATACTTCACCGTTGCTGCTACTGTTCTGCTTAGAGGTATGGTAGTTTTGGTGTTGCATGGCCGGCCAAGAAACCAAAGTAGCCATAGAATGCCATAGACAACCGAAAACAATTACAGTCCAGTTCATTGCAGGATTCCTCAGCAGGGAGCCGTATGAATGGCCCATTATTGTATCAAAGCACTCGCAACCCTCCCCACAACTCAATAGCTTCCGTTGCTACAGGAGCCTCTAGTGCACGCGAGCATTACTCCGCTAAACAGACGACAGTCACAACATCCACTGTGTCAGCAGCACCTGCAATGCAAGGATGCTCAGCCCGGGGCTGCTCGCCATCCTTGGAATCTCCGAGAAGTACCAGCACCTGGTGATCTTTGCTTTCGTTGTTCGTGTTTGTTCAAAGGTTCAATAAGATGATCGTGAGGAATGTTACTATTGAGATTTTTGCTATTAGGGAATACTCGCGCTGCAAGGTCGCCGTCGCTATGGTTGCTCGTTGTATAGCTGCTCACCTGCGTTACAGGCTGGACTCAGGGAGGGAACTACTGTTGCGGGTAGTCGTACCAGTGCTCCGATCTAGTCCCGCCGCCTTCGCCGCCTCCGCGGCATCCGCCTCTGCGGCCTGGATTCAAACGGGGCATTGGAGCCTCCCTCTGGTTCAGAGTTTCGGACGGAAGCTTTTATGTGCACCTTTGGGATGCCGGGACACATGCTATCGTATCATGCGTATCTGATTCCGGCGTTTTCTGCGGTCCCGCCCGGGCCGACGATTTTTTCTGCAGGGCCCACGCGGACCTTCTCTGAAGAGTTCCGGTCTTATCGGATGACTGCGGCCGCTCATGTTGTTCAGACTCTCATGGATTTTAGGATGTCGACTTTGCTGGGTGTGTGTATCGATTGTCTGGGATCCCGGACTTGATGACAGCAGGTATACGACTACCCGCGATCGCTATTGATCGAGCAGACGGTCGTAGCCAACAATTTCGGGGCACAATCAAGGACAGCCAACGGCAAGTCACGGAACCTCTGACTCATTTGCCTCCATTTGCCTCCTACCCTGCCTCACCCCACCAGACCCAAACGATACAAGCGTAGATGGGAGCAACCGAAAACCCTAAACCTCCGAAGCCCAGGACCCCCGGCCGCGTGCAGTAGCTTCATGGGTGCGTCCTTGTCAAGGCCTGAGATTTCCCAAACGCATGGTTCTGTTCTGGACTCCGGATTCGGGTTCAAGTCTCGCTGGCTGGTTTCGGGAGAATTTGGATGTCCCAAACTTGAATAGTCTCATGCTCACCGCAGGGCCTGCCCCACACCCTGCACCGAAGACCAAAAGGCCAAGATCTGAAGGTACAACCTCCCGTCACTCTTTTTGCATCCAGGCCATCTCGACCTCCCTTCACCCTAAAACCCAAATCCCAGGCCCGGGGCTCATGCCGTACTCAGCCGCTGTCCGGAGCGAGGCCGCATCCGCCTGCGCGGCGCGCTCTCCCTGTTTCTCCCTGTTTTGTAAGGAACTCCAAATCCTGTCTCTCTCAGGGCCCCATACGACTCGGATTTCACATAGGGTCCTATTTTTTCCCCCACAACTGTTTTGTGATGCTTTGGGTTCCTCAGGCGGACAAACACCAAACCCAAAAGCCTCGGTAACCTCGGCATGTTGAAGGTCCAGCCAGGCTACAGGAGCCATGACGTTACGGCTTGGAAACGGTCTACACCCGTCAGGACGTAGCTTAGATGATTACCCAAGACCCCTCCAACCCTCCAAGCAGCTTTTTGTCGGCCGCTCACACGGCCGCCAGCTCTACGGAGCTTCGGCGCCAGCTGCGCAGCGCGGCGGCGAGACCCCGGCGGGCCTCCGAGAGATACCCTGAAAAGCCTGTCTCAGGATCTCCACTGAAGCCACCATAGCGAAACAAATGCTCCCATTGTGTTCGATGGTGCTTTGATGGACATGAACATGACAATGGAGAAGAAGAAAAGAGGAGGAGGAGGAGGTCGGCAGTGCTGGCGACAACGGTAACGACAATGCTGCTGATGATAGTGGCAATGATGAAAGTGGTGGTGATGATGACGACGACGAAAATGATGATGGTCATCATGATGCAGGGGTGCTGGAGATGATGGTGGTGGTGGTGATCATGCAGTGCGGCTGCGGATACAAGGGCAGGGCTAGCAAGTTCTGAAAATCACTCGGCCCCAACCTGCACCAGGGCTGCTGCTGCCGCTTGGAAAACCGCCCGTGGCGCGCTGCCTGCTGCAAACTACAACAGGCCCATGTTCGCGCTTGGGTCCGGCTTCCCGACTCCCCTCGACACTAAACAGATACTTTTATGCGCGGGACTGTCAAGGCCCATGATATCATGAGGCTTCTTTCTATCCATTGCATAGAGCGCCTTGGGCTTCTGCGTGGGCATGTTCGCTGCGGCCCTCAGACACTCGGCGCGGAGGCTTGTTTGGGGCCGTGCGCCGGGAATCCCAAACATCATTGGAAGGGGATTTCGGGCTACGTGTGTACCGTGCGGCCTGAAACCCTTCAACCTTCCGACTCTGGTAGACAGAGGAGCCAGAGACTCTCCAGTCTTGGTTTCCCCAAGGCACTCAGACGTTGCTCCAGCAAGCGGCCCATCTAGTCCGACGGTTCGACACAAGGTACTCTAGGGGCCTTAATAATTCGAATTAGTATTATAAGGAACCAAACCTTTCTTGGGCTCGTAGCCTGCCCCTCTAATCTCTAAAACCCACGCAAGAAGACAACCCAGTATCAGAGGCTCTCTCGGTTTGCAGCCGGCCTAGCAGCAGGAAGGGGAAGGCAGCGTTCGTGGAGTTGAGTAAGTACTACAGGCTGTTTCTGCCTGGGTGCTGTTGCCGCAGGCCCAAGTGACTGGCCGGGCGCCAGCTGAGACCTCACAAACACCAGCAAGCAACGAGGTCTCCGAGTAACCCTGAAGCCAGGGAGCCCACAAAGCGTGCTGAGGACTTAGGCGCCTCTGCTAGTTTCATCGCAAAAGCGCGACAGTAAAGTTTAGCAAACACCACAGGTGCAGTGCAGCCAAGCTTTGGTAATCCGTTCCACGCGGTTTGTGCAGGGCTTGGGCTTGGGCTTTGGCCTTTCAGTCTACCTGACAGGAAACTGAAGCAATGTGGTCTGAGCACCCGTCTCTCTCGCTTGCACGGTGCTTTTTGTCGAAGCGAGCCAGCGTGTCGGTTTGAGCCGGGCTGGGTTGGAAAAGCTGCCGCTGCAGCCCTGAATTGAGCTATCGAACTTATTCACCGGTTCGCCCAATGACAATGTGTTTTACAAAAGTGTCGCACTTCCTGTGAGAAGACTCCATTGTCCATCCTAGAGCGGGGACTTCTCACTAGTCTCACCAGACCACGAAAAGATTCTTGGTAGAGTTGCCGTGAAACGCTGGCCGCGAAGGACCAAACTCTTCCACGGCCCCCTTGCTCCGTGGTCATCGCTTTGAAGTCGTCGTTCGCATGAATGCAAAGGGGTACCGTGGCTGGCCTGCCCTACCTGCCTCAGCATCTCTGCACCACGACAACAGTGGGTGGAGATCCGCTGCTTACCGACTACGTACAGAGCCGTAACACACAGACCAATTGGATTTTGCCCCAAAAACCATCCCTGAACTACAAGTTTTGGGTTAGTAGGAAGTTACAAGCAAGGGGTTCTGAGACATCGCTGCTCAGAGAATCGCTGTCTTCATGTGCCGCACGACCTCCAGTAGCCTCCGGTGTGTCGGGACCCCCATCTACTACAGGATTTCGGGATGTTTCGGGGTGTATTATACTATCATACTGAGGTTGCCAGAAGGTAATTTCCGACCATATATTGCTTGACCCTTACCTTTCGACACCAGAACCCAAAACTGTACAAGCTGAAACATTTGACCTTTCAGATCCTTTCAACTTATTCTGGTGTGTTTCTTGGTCGCATACCTCTGATTTTAAGATTCATGTAGCCAGCTTGGACAGCAACTTCAGAAAGGTTCAAGCAGCAGATCAGGGCATACCCAATGTGAGGGTTTAGGGAACTCAGGTTTAGGTGTCCGGCTTGAAGGCTGACTGCCAAGTTGCTCCACTGAGATCTTGATCGACGAACACCCGACCGGCGTGCCGAACATGTCCTGGCAGCAAGCGCATGCACTACTCCGTCACCGACATCTTTCGGGGTGCATAGGCTCTCCAGCAACTTCTTTTCGACCAAAGGGTCGGACGACTGAAGGTCAAAACACTGTGCGGCAAGGACTGAAACAACAATCAAAATGTGTCTATCCGACCCCCCAATCCCTCGGTCCCTCAGAAAAATCACACCTCAGAACTTGAAGGTCCAAACACGAAGCTCCAAATTCTACAGTAAGACTTGCTACACTGCAACATACTGAAACAAGCAAGGCTACAACCAGGATAACAAAACACCAAACACACAAAACCAACAAGCTTTGGACCGAGGCGCCGAACTCCCCCAGCCTGTCTTCACCGGCCTTGCCGAGATGGGCGGGGCTGTTCATTTTGTAGGATTTCACCTTGAGGTAGCTAGCTAGCTCAATAAAAGTGTAAAGTGCTCGTACAACCGCCACTTCTCCTGTGAGCTCCTGCTTGCAGATAGTGTGATTGCTTCGAAGCCCGAGGCCCGTCTTCCCAACAGGGGCGCAGCCTCTGAACGGAACGAACACGCAGCGTCTGCTTGATGCATGAAGGATCTGGAAACCTTGAAGGTTGAGCTCCTGGTAGTTACATTTGTGAACCACCGTACGCCAAACAAAACACGAATACAGAGCACTTCTTCCCAGCATGCTCCAATAAATCACACATCTCCAAGCGACCCAAAGTCGATGAAGCGCTCGGCCGAGTTCCTCGGCAGCACCGAATTGCTCCGAAGGTTTCGGCGCTCACACTCGGACAATCCAGGCGAGGCATATGGTTCGGAGTCTGTTGAGTGAGACGAATCTAAGGGAGCCATGCCAAAAAATTTAATAAGATCCCAATCTGGCTGCAACAATAAAGTGACTGTGCTCCCGCAAGTGCTCTACTCAAAATCTCTATGTTAAGTCACCACAGCTTTATATAACACGAGATCTTGAGTGTAGCTGCTGCAGATCACTTTCTGGTGGCAAGGTTTGGGGCCTAGGGCCTAGGGGCCTTCAAGGTTGCGGGCCTTGGGTTTTAAAAAAACGGTGATACGGCTTGGTGTTGAGGGTTGCGGAGTTTTGGGTATGGTTTTTTTTCCCTCCGACCTAGCAAGGACAAAGCCCGCATTGCTAGGGGCTTGGGTTTCGCATCTGAGGCTCTGGATTTGGACTTTGTTTGGTCTTGCTGCCCACCTGGCTGGCCATGCCCGCGTTGTGATAGCATAGGAAAAGCGTCGTGGCTGCGATGTCTGTACTCCCAGCTTTGTCTTCGTGATCTCTCACAAAAGCTTCAGCAACTACAACATGAGAGCTCGTTCGAAACTAATTGCCGAACGGTCGTGCAAGAATTTCTCACACATCCGCAAACCCTGTATCACAAAGGCAAAAAATTCTGTTACCTCAAATACACCATTGCCGGCACAGGATGTCCTTCGTTCCTTTCCATCCGTCGCTCCGAGTGGGAATCTAGGGTGCATTCAATCACTGCTGCGGGCAGTCTGCCGGCACCGCCTTAAAGCCCTCCAAGTGGCAATCGTGGTTGCATTCGCTGCTGCGGGCAGCCTGCCCGCACTGGCCCACACCGCACTAAAGCCCTCCAACTGGGAATCTTGGGTGCATTCACTGCTGCGGGCACTCTGCCCCCACCACCTTAAAGCCGCCTTGAAGCCTTCCAATTGGGAATCTTGTTCGCTGCTGCGTGCATCTAGCTTGCACCGCCCTGAAGCCTTAATTCCAGTTTGGGAATCTTGAATGCCTTCGCTGCTGCGGGCAGCCTGCCAGCACCACCTTCGTGCGTTCGCTGCTGCGGGCAGCCTGCCCGCACCGCCTTGAAGCTTTCCAATTGGGAATCCTGGGTGCCTTCGCTGCTGCGGGGAGCCTCCTGCACCGAATTGAAAACTGTCAATTGGGAACCTTGGGTGCGTTCGCGTGCTGCGTTCGCTGCGGCGTGCAGCCAGCCCGCACCGCCTTCAAGCCTTCCAGTTTGGGAAGGAATCTTGGACGCTTTCGCTGCTGCGGGCAGCCTGCCCGCACCGCCTTCAAGCTTTCCAATTGGAAATCTTGGGTGCAGTCGCTGCTGCGGGTAGCATGCCCGCACCGCCTTGACTCGGCCTCGACGCCTTCTTATTCGGAATATTGGGTGCGCTCGCTGCTGCGGGCAGCCTGCCCGCACCGAAAGGAATCCCTCCACTTGGGAATCTTCGGTGCTTTCGCGGCTGCGGGCAGCCTGCCCGCACCGCTTTGAAGCCCTCCAAGTGGGAATCTTGGGTGCTTGCGCTGCTGCGGGCAAAACCTGCCCGCACCGCATCGCACCGCCTTGAAGCCTTCCAATTCGGAATAATATCGTGAGCATTCGGGCCGCCAGCCCGCACCGCCTTGAAGCCAAAAAATATGCAATTGGGAAGCCTGGGTGCATTAATTCGCTGCTGGGGCCAGCCTGCCCGCACCGCCTTGAAGCCCTCCAATTAGACAATCTTGGGTGCATTCGCTGCTGCGGGCAGCCTGCCCGCACNCCTTCCCGCACCGCCTTGGAGCTGCCAACTGGGAATCTTGGGTGCTATCGGACCACCTGGAAGCCTTCCAATTAGGAATCTTGGGTGCATTCGCTGCTGCTGCTCGCACCGCCTTGAAGCCTTCCAATTCGGAATATCGTGAGCATTCGCTACTGCGGGCCGCCAGCCAGCCCGCACCGCCTTGAAGCCAAAAAATATGCAATTGGGAAGCCTGGGTGCATTAATTCGCTGCTGGGGGCAGCCTGCCCGCACCGCCTTGAAGCCCTCCAATTAGGCAATCTTGGGTGCATTCGCTGCTGCGGGCAGCCCGGCCGCACCGCCTTCAAGCCTTCCAATTGCGAATCTTGGGTGCCTTCGCTGCTGCGCGCAGCCTGCCCGCACGCCGCCTTGAAGCATTACCCAATTGGAAATCTTGGGTGCGTTCGCTGCTGCGGGCAGCCTGCTCGCACTGCTTTGAAGCCTTCTGGCAGCTTGCCCGAACCGCCTTGCATGAAGCCTTCCAATTGGGAATCTTGGGTGCATTCGCTCGTGCGGGCGGCCTGCCCGCACCGCCTTGAAGCTTTCCAATTGGGAATCTTGGGTGCATTCGCTGCTGCCGGCAGCCTGCCCGCACCGCCTTGAAGGCTTTTAATTTGGAATATTTGGTGCATTCGCTGCTGCGGGCAGCCTGCCCGGCCCGACTTGAAGCTGCGGCCAGCCTGCCCGCACCGCCTTGCATGAAGCCTTTGAATTGAGAATCTTGCAGTCGCTGCTGCGGGCCGCCTACCCGCACCGCCTTGAAGCCTTCCAATTGGCAATCTTGGGCGCGTTCGCTGCTGCGGGCAGACTGCCCGCACCGCCTTCAAGCCTTCCAAGTGGGAATCTTGGGTGCATTCGCTGCTGCGTGCAGCCTGCCCGCACCGCCTTGAAGCCTTCCAAGTCAGAATCTTGCGTGCATTCGCTGCTGCGGGCAGCCTGCCCGCACCGCAGCCCGCACCGTCTTCAAGCCTTCCAATTGGGAACCTTGCGTGCATTCGCTGCTATACCGGCAGCCTGCCCGCACCGCGTTCAAGCCTTCCAATAGGGAATGTTGGGTGCTTTCGCTGCTGCGGGCAGCCTGCCCAGTCGCTGCTGCGGGCACTCTGCCCGCACCGCCTTGAAGCCTTTCAATTGGGAATCTTGGGTTCATTCGCTGCTGCGTGCCCGTGCTGCCTTGAAGCCTTCGAATTGGTAATTTTGGGTCGCACCGGATTCTGGGGTGCATTCGCTGCTGCGGGCAGCCTGCCCGCACTTCCTTGAAGCCTTCCAATTGAAAATCTGGGGTGCATTCGCTGCATCTTGGGTGCATTCGCTGCTGCGGGCAGCCTGCCCGCACCGCCTTGAAGCCGCCTTGAAGCCGCCTTGAAGCCTTCGAATTGGGAATCTTGGGCGCGCTCGCTGCTGCGGGCAGCCTGCCCGCACCGCCTTGAAGATCCAATTGGGAATCTTGGGTGCATTCGCTGCTGCGGGCAGCATGCCTGCACCGCTTTGAAGCCTTCCAGTTGGGAATCTTGGGTGCATTCGCTGCTGCGGGCAGCCTTCCCGCACCGCCTTGGAGCTGCCAACTGGGAATCTTGGGTGCTATCGGACCACCTGGAAGCCTTCCAATTAGGAATCTTGGGTGCATTCGCTGCTGCTGCTCGCACCGCCTTGAAGNCCTTCCCGCACCGCCTTGGAGCTGCCAACTGGGAATCTTGGGTGCTATCGGACCACCTGGAAGCCTTCCAATTAGGAATCTTGGGTGCATTCGCTGCTGCTGCTCGCACCGCCTTGAAGACTTCCAATTGAGAATCTTGGGTGCGTTCGCTGCTGCGGGCACAGCCGCCTTGAAGCCTTACGCGGCCCCCCCGCCATTATTATTGCGTGGCCTGAGTTGTTTGGGGGGGGGTTTTATAATCAGGAGACCTCTTTAACCATCTTGGGTGCATTTGCTGCTGCGGGCAGCATGCCCGCACCGCCTTGAAGCCTTCCAATTGGGAATCTTGGGTGCATTCGCTGCTGCGGGCAGCCTGCCCGCCTTGCAACTGGGAATCTTGGGTGCATTCGCTGTTGCGGGCAGCCTGCCCGCACCGCCTTGAGGCCTTCCATCAACTGGGAATCTTGGGTGCATTCGCGTCTGCGAGCAGCCGGCCCGCACCGCCTGGGAGCCTTCCAATTGCGAATCTTGCTTGCATTCGCTGCTGCGGGCAGCCTGCCCGCACCGCCTTCAAGCCGTCCAATGAGGAATCTTGTGTGCAGTCGCTGCTGCGGGTAGCCTGCCCGCACTGCCTTGAGGCGTTCGCTGCTGCAGGTAGCCTGCCCGCACCGCCTTGAAGCCTTCCAACTGAAAATCTTGGGTGCGCTCGCTGCTGTGGGCAGCCTGCCCACACCGCCTGGAAGCCTTCGAATTGGGAATCTTGGGTGCGTTCGCTGCTGCGGGCAGCCTGCCCGCACCGCCTTGAAGCCTTCCAATTGGGAATCTTGGGTGCGCTCGCTGCTGCGGGCAGCCTGCCCGCACCACCCTGAAGCTTTCCAATTGGGAATTTTGTGTGCGGTCGCTGCTGCGGGCAACTTGCCCGCACCGCCTTCAAACCTTCCAATTGGGAATCTTGGGTGCGTTCGCTGCTGCGGGCAACCTGCCCGCACCGCCTTGAAGCCTTCCAATTTTTTCCCTCTCGCATTGCTTGGAAGTCGATGCCCGCTCGCGAGGTCTGGCATAGTAAGTTAGTGGGACTGCGGCTTTCATGCTTTACGCAGCTGGGCCAAGTGAATAGTGAGGCCGTTAAAGCCTTCCAATTGGGCGTCTTGGGTGCCTTCGCTACTGCGGACAGCCTGCCCGCACCGCCTTGAAGCCTTCCAAAGGGGAACCTTCGGTGCGTTCGCTGCTGCGGGCAGCCTGACCACCGCCTTGAAGCCTTCCAATCGGGAATCTGTGCGTTCGCTGCTGCGGGCAGCAGGCCCGCACCGCCTTGAAGCCTTCCAGCTGAAAATCTTGGGTATGCTCGCTGCTGCGGGCAGCCTGCCCGCACCGCCTTGAAGCCTTCCAGTTGGGAATCTTGGGTGCATTCACTGCTGCGGGCAGCCTGCCCGCACCGCCTTGAATCCTTCCAATGGGGAATCTTGTATGCAGTCACTGCTGCGGGCTGCCTGCCTGCACCGCCTTGAAGCCTTCCACAATTGGGAATGTTGGGTGCATTCGCTGCTGCGGGCAACCTGCCCGCACTGCCTTGAAGCCTTCCAATTGCGAATCTTGGGTGCGTTCGCTGCTGCGGGCAGCCTGCCCGCACCGCCTTGAAGCCTTCCAATTGGGAATCTCGGGTGCATTCGCTGCTGCGGGCAACCTGCCCGCATCCAACTGGGAATCTTGGGTGCAGTCGCTGCTGCGGGCAGCCTGCCCGCACCGCCTTGAAGCCTTCCAATTGGGAATCTTGGGTGCGTTCGCTGCTGCGGGCAGCCTGCCCGCACCGCCTTGAAGCCTTCCAATTGGGAATCTTGGGTGCATTCGCTGCTGCTGGCAACCTGCCCGCACCACCTTGAAGCCTTCCAATTGCGAATCTTAATTGGGTGCGATCGCTGCTGCGGGCAGCCTGACCGCACCGCCTTGAAGCCTTCCAATCGGGAATCTGTGCGTCCGCTGCTGCGAGCAGCAGGCCCGCACGGACTTGAAGCCTTCCAACTGAAAATCTTGGGTATGCTCGCTGCGCACCACCTTGAAGCCTTCTAATTGAGAATCTTGGGTGCATTCGCTGCTGCGGGCAGCCTGCCCGCACCGCCTTGAATCCTTCCAATGGGGAATCTTGTGTGCAGTCACTGCTGCGGGCAGCCTGCCTGCACCGCCTTGGAGCCTTCCAATTGGGAAGTTGGGCGCATTCGCTGCTGCGGGCAACCTGCCCGCGCCGCCTTGAAGCCTTCCAATTGGGAATCTTGGGTGCGTTCGCTGCTGCGGGCAGCCTGCCCGCACCGCCTTGAAGCCTTCCAATTGGCTGCTGCGGGCAACCTGCCCGCATCCAACTGGGAATCTTGGGTGCAGTCGCTGCTGCGGGCAGCNTTCCAATTGGGAATCTTGGGTGCGTTCGCTGCTGCGGGCAACCTGCCCGCATCCAACTGGGAATCTTGGGTGCAGTCGCTGCTGCGGGCAGCCTGCCCGCACCGCCTTGAAGCCTTCCATGCAATTGAGAATCTTGGGTGCGTTCGCTGCTGCGGGCAGCCTGCCCGCACCGCCTTGAAGCCTTCCAATTGGGAATCTTGGGTGCGTTCGCTGCTGCGGGCAACCTGCCCGCACCTCCTTGAAGCCTTCCAATTGGGAGTCTTAATTGGGTGCGATCGCTGCTGCGGGCAGCCTGCCCGCACCACCTTGAAACCTTCCAATTGGAAATCTTGGGTGCGTTCGCTGCTGCGGGTAGCCTGCCCGCACCGCCTTGAAGCCTTCCAATTGGGAATCTTGGGTGCGCTCGCTGCTGCGGGCAGCCTGCCCGCACCATCTTGAAACCTTCCAATTGAAAATCTTGGGTGCGTTCGCTGCTGCGAACATGCTGCCTGCACCGCCTTGAAGCCTTCCAAGTGGGAATCTTTTGTGCAGTCGCTGCTGCGGGCAGCCTGCCCGCAGCGCCTCAAAGCCCTGACACCTACCCACCCCCAAGCGAAGTTTGCCAGGTCACAGAGCCCAGCGTGCTTTCACGTAGACGGAGGCAGGGCCCCACAGGAAGAGGCCGCACTTGCCTTTCCAGCTTTTGCGTGGTTCTCGGGAGCTGGAGTGTTTACGTTCTAGGGCGTGGGGGTTTATGGTTTGAGCTGATGGGTGTTCGAGGATCCTCTCGCAACGGCTGAGAGTTTAAATGTCTCGCTTGGCTTGTCTGTCTCTGTCTCACTGTTCGCTTTTGCTGGATTCGCTTCTCCTCTGTCCAAGAACCTCTTTCAGTGAAACTCCTAGAAGCCCTCGACCTTTCGCATCCCGGAGTAGCTGCGCTTTAAAGCGGGGGGGATTGGCAAGACCTGAACGGGGCCGGGCCCACTCGCTGCGGGACGTTTCTGATGACAGCTTGGGAAAGCCCGCCAGCTTGTAGCTTTCGAAAGACCAAGATCCCGATGCACTAACTGACAAGCTCTTCAAACCTAGGCATTAGGATTCGGGAACCCTTGGGGATATAGACCCTCTCAATAAGGTCCCTTTGAAGAGAGCCAGAAGTAGGGTTAAGAAGGGTCCCCTTTAAGGGGTCTCCCTAATACTACTTATAGTGGACCTATAGGACTAGGACAACTCTGAAACCAAACCCCCTTATAGTAAACCTTAAACTTACAACCTTCACCGAGCCTAGACTTCAAGCCGCAGCTGCACACGCCCCAAGCTTTGTAATTTCTTAAAGAGAATGCGAAAGCACGAAGTCCCCCACGCCTGTTTGTGACTGGGCATCCCCGTTCGGATAGAACCTGAACTTCTGCCCAGCTTGAAAAGCTTAGGGCTGTGGGTGGACGTACGCTTGGAGCTTCGAGGTTCCCGGTTCGGAGGCTCTTGCCTCTCCGAGTTGCAGGATACAGAAAATACAGGGAGTCAACAGCTTTAGAGACGGTGTCTTCTGATGTTGGGCTGCGGCCCGACACATGCAGTTCATCCCCGTGAGCCACAAGAGGACAGAGAGCCCAGGACCTAGGACCTCAAAATCTCGGAAGACCGTCGCTGTCGATGGGGATACTTCTGGAAAATTCCAAGACCCCAAAGCTCACCCCCAAGAGCCCCGAACCTTCCGACCCAGGCCCGATTGGTTGATCCTCTTCGGCCACAGGCGCTGGATGAAGAAGGGGCCGTTGGCTCCCAAGCAGAACCTGGGTCTGAGTGCCCAGCCCGCCTACACAAGCTTCCAACAAGGAGTTCACCCCAAGACTTCCGGGAGACGCTGCAAAGCTTGTGCCTTCCTGTCAGGCATACAGAACTGATTGCCCAGCGAGTTTTGACAGACATCCTCCTTGCAGTCTCGTGTCTTCTCAGATTCCAGCGACCGGGCGCGTGGATACTTTTGCAGCAGGTTGGGGATGCCATCGATCTCCTCAGATTCGTTGAAAGTGATATGCAATTGGTCGGCAAGGCCTTCTGACATCCGAGGGCCCACTGATGCATTCGAACTTCTCTAGGGCTCTCCGCTCTCCCTCTCTCATTACGTACACATGCACACGTACATGTGGATGTATTTAGTGCGAGAGGGAAGGACAAGTCCTCTAGCACCTGCAGTGCGATGTGCGCTGGTAGAATCTCCACCTTGGCAGATTACAGGGTTGCAGCTGGTTCCTTACGTTTATGTGTCACATCCATGTCCAAACCTGGAACATCCAAGGGCCTTTGAGTCCTTTGAAGCCAAAGTGTCCCAAATTTGCGTCGTGCTCTGCTTGAGGATGTCTTTCCTGAACACAGACAGGGAATGGGCGCAGTGCAAGCCTGATCGCTGACAAGATATCTGGGACGGAGTATGTCAGAAGGAGATCCTTGTGTTACAGGGTCAGGGCGTGTCGGGTCAAAGTGTTGGGTGCTACAAAGTGTACTTACCGAAAGGTTTGAATTATTTGAATCGATTCGTACCGGCCTCTCCGGCCTGAACAACTGAAGCATCTTCACCCCTTGAAGTTTAGGTTTGGGCCCCTTCGGCACTCTCTCTCAGACAGGCCAGACACAGTTTGGCTCTTTAGGGGCTGCGAGAAAAGTGCCGTGCAGAGCTACGGCCACCAGCCAGCAGCAACAGTTCAAAGTTTTGACCCACACCTCTCCGGTCTGCCCTTTCGATACCTGTCCAACCCTGGCCTGCTGCTGAAAGCTGGACTCAAGACTGCTCAACGCCGCAGGTCTTAAGCCCGAAACTTCAAATCCGGAAATTTGAACCCTAAACAAAAAAAGCAACGACTTCTACGCCAAGACCCGAACCACCTTAAAAACCGAGGCGCATGGTCTTCGTCAGGACTTCCGCTTGCAGCGACATGTGGCGCTTCACTTCAGCCCTGAATCGTTCGGAAGGACAAACCATCCTACCGTTGCGATTGCAAAACCGACCACATCAACACCACAACCACCATGGCCATGATCATCGTGATCACCATCACCATCATGAGAGTCATCGCCGCCGCCACCACCACCGTCGTCACCATCATTGAACCATCATCACATCATCATCGTCGCCGTCGTGCTCGTCACCATCCTTATTATCCATACTTGTTTCTGTCTTGACTTGCTTGTATTTTCTCATGGAGGTATGAGACCATAGCGTGCCACTGTCCTGCCATGGCTATAGCCTGGTGCGATTGCAGACTATACGGATGGACTATTTGGCACCAAGTGCCAAATTTCTACGGGGCAGTATGGCCGTGTCTGCATGCAACGACGATGCTAAAGTGAGTTCACTATGCTGAACTGCATTGTGCTACACTTTGGACATGGCTACGACCGACCCAGGGTAAGAAGAAGTTTATATACTATATTGTGTGCTGATGTGCTCTTGTAACGGTAGTTCTCACATGCATAAACCGTGTACTCCTGAATAGGCAAGCAAATTTAGGTCAATAATTGCTTGATCGTGAAGCCGCCAAAATGTGTATCCCACTGCTCCACACATGGCCTTCCCGCCCCAACAAATCCAGTAACAAAAACGAATGCTCATCATTAAATGTCGTGGAAAGCGGCTGCAGCCGATCCAACTTTGCGGTGCGCTGGCTGTCCGACTGGATGTCGGTAAGCTTGTTACCTGAAGGCTCACAACGAGCCACAAACGACAGGTCAGGGCATGGGGTCCATGCCTGAGCTCAAAGTGTGGCACTGTGGGCTCTTCGAGGCTTGCGAATCGCAAGCTGGGAGCAAGCCTAGTCGGCGATTCGGAAAGCAGGCACGTCTACGGTCAACAGCTCAGGGCACTTGAGCTTCGTTCAAGAAATCGGCAGTCCCACCTGCATGAACTCTCGCCCTGAAATTTGTATAGTATGCAAACCCAGCGTCCGAGTTTGGCCCGATCGTCCCTTCTTGTGAAGCTTAGTCACTATAATCCCTCAGCCCTGAACCGTCAAAAATCAACATCGCACGCTCTTCTGCCTCAAGCCCCCAAACCCTGAACCTCGCAAAACCTGAGCCCCAAACTTCAAGCCTCCAGCCCTCAAGATCTTCAGCCCCTGCGGCCCCACGTCCTTGCACTCTGAAGACTGAGGCTGGGGCGAATTTCGTTCAACGCATCCTCGAAGCCGTCCGGGCCCTTCCTGGGGCTTTGGTGTTGGATTGGGGTTCTGGGTTTGCAAGGCATGTTCGACCCTCAGTCTGGCGGACTGGGTGAGGATGATGGCAGCAGCAAGGCGTTGAACGCATGGGCATAGTTCACTTTGTTCTGCAGCAGGATGCGGCCCTGACAGGATAAGAATGACCAGTGCGCTTTTTTGCGAAGCCTGCCCTCTGTGGACGTGTATCGGAAAATCCGGCGGACCTAGTGGCCTACCTCAAAGCCTGGATGGCTCTAAATCGCTCATAGACCTCAGTAGACCTCGACGTGGTAGCGGTCGGCCTTCTTCATGGCCTTGGCGAACTCCGCCCAATCCTTGCCGGCCTTCTCTGCGATTGGGCCGAAGCACTCAGCCATGCCAGACTCCATGCCTTTCGTGGCTATTATTGTTGTCACGTTATGGTCATGATTATGACTATTGTTGCTTCCAGCCATATCTTCTTTGCTAGTTCCAACACTTAAACCGACGTTCCGAACTCCAGGCCTTTCAGGCCGCACATGTAGACGTGGGTCTTCTCGTCCTGCATGAGATCCCAGAGCTCATCAGCATACTCTGCCATCTTGGTCTGGATGTACATCTTCTGGCCCGCTGCATTCTTTTCCTCACGGCTGACGGCGTAGTCGTACTTGAACTGGTCGGGGTAGCTCTTCTTGTACTCCTGGTGCTCGTCATCGTAAAGGAGAGACTTGGAGTAGGGAACGCCCATGAAAAGCCAAGCCAAGCCCTTGAACTTTCTGCCGCCATCAGCGCTGGCCCCGGCATCGTCGTGGAAGAGCAGCCGGCAGTAGGATCGCATCGGGGCGATGCCAGTGCCTGTCGCCAGCATGATGATGTTCGCCTCCGGGTCCTCTGGCAGAAGCATCTCCGCCCCAGTGGGACCAGTGATCATGACGTCGTCACCAGGTGACATGTCGCAAATGTGGTTCGAGCAAACTCCTCGATAGACCTTGTTGTCGGGGAAGCCCGTGCCAGCCTTGTCGGGCTTGTCCTCACCCTTCTCGCGATTGGCAAACTTCCCGTCAAGCTCGACCACGCGCTTCACACAGAGAGCAACGGTCTTGGAGTTCTGATTGTCCCCGACTGCCGAGGAGGCAATGGAGTACAAGCGAATCCGGGCCGGGGTCTCGCCCTTCTTGTCAGGACCTGGTGCGATGATTCCGATGGACTGTCCCTCGATGTAGGGCACCTTGCCGCCGTGGTCGAAGGTCACATGGCAAGTCTCCCAGTTGGCATCCCCAGTGTCCTCAGTCAAGGTCTGCGGGTGCACGTCGTTTTCGATGACCTTGCCTGGGTATGGGGCCTTCGGGGTGAAGAGGTTCCATGGGATCTCCTTGCCATGGACGACCTTCACGCCCTTCTTCTTGACAGCCGCTGCCCTGCGGGTCGTTGCCGACTCGGTGGGTCTGGCCAGTGCTGCAGCCGTGGCAAGCAGAGCAGCTCCTGCCAGCGGCGCGGCTGCCCCGGCAGTGGAAGAGGCGCCCTGAGGGGCGCCTCGAAGCTGTGCGGGCGCGGATGCCGCATGTGGAGTCGCGGGTGCCAGGAAGGCACAGCCGCCCAACAGAGCGGCGGCTCCCAGGGTTGCACCAACGGCAGACTGCGCCATGTTTGCAGGAACAGTAGTACCCGGGGTCTCTGAGCTATGTTCTTGAGCTGTAGCCACGAAACGGTTTCGTCGCCTCACTCAACGACGGTTTCGCGATCTTTTGCTCGTGGCACAGGCATGGAGACAATGAGCTCTACGCAGCACCGCGGTCCCAAGTTGATCTGAGCGGCTCCAGCAGCTTTGCTTCAAGAAGCTGCACGTGGAGCTCCTGGGCTTGTGGTCTTGGCAGGAAGCCTGGCCCTGGCTCTGGTATGAACTTTGAGCCGACTCTACCCTGCCCTAGCCCTAGCACTCTTGAGTCAGACCACCTCATGTCACGTCACGGCAGCTCGCGTCATGCCGATGCCGACCTCCTCTGCTCCACCACGTTCTGCTGCACTGTAGCCGACCAACTACCAAGACAAACAGTGAGCCTCATGCCAAGCTCAAAAAGGCCCGAACCACCCATCAAGGTCGAACAACAACTTCTTCACCCCACTCGAGACAGATCCCACTCGGAAGGGAAAAATACATGCGGTACAGCTTCGGCTTTCTCTTTCCGGTGGGCCAGCATGCCTTGGAGAGTCTGGGGAATCTGTGCTGTAGCCGAAAGTGTTCATGGCCATCAGACATGTGGACTACAGTAACAGGCCAGTCGAATGTGCGAAGCCTGTTGGCGGATTGACGAAGTATGCGTGTACTAGGAATGTCTGAAGTCTCCCAAACTCTCCGAAGAACCCTCCACAAAGTTAAAGAACACCTGCCACCGGGGAGCTTCCAAACCGCACTTCCGCTTTGCAGATTGGACACTCCTTCCATTGGTTGTCGTTGGTTGCGACTCAGGTGCATCGATTCTGTGACCCGGAACAATGGTCGTTCAGGCTTTGCGCTTAGCCGAGAAGAGATCCGAACTTCAAAACTCACAGACAGGACGGTTCGGGGTAGTAGGTGTAAGCAAGCACCAGTGGGAACGCGTTGGTCCTGGAGAAGCGTGGTGAACCACCAGCAGTGTGCTGGATCAACTTCGGTTACAAGCTATGGGCTCGAGTTATGAATTGCCTGCACCTGGGCTGCACAAACCCTGTCTCACGGTCTTTCCGGGCACAACCATGGCCATTAGATGGCACTTGCAGCCCTGAATGCCACCAGTGGCAAACACCATTAGCATCATATGGCTATTGCGGCTATCACCCATCTCCATCGTCGTCCACAGACTTAACATGCTTACAGTACGAAACTAGTCGTGCTGCACCCACTCTAGGCTGCGGCTGCTGCTGCTATTCCAGGCACAGCCATTCTTATTGAATTGCCTACCAAGCCTCACTAAGTAAAAACTTCCTGCGTACTCTGTGGTTCTTATTTGTTCTTATGTTGTATCTACCTAACGCCGCCCTGTCATGAAGGTTTCCTCTATTCATGATTCCAGAGCCATAAACCAATTGGCACTAGAGTTCTTCATGGGGGCATTGACAGGCATGGCTCTTCTTTTGGGTAGCTTCCGCCGCCCTGCCTCGAAATTCTTTGGGCAGCTCGGAGCGTGAGCCTTGGCTGACTAGGGGGTTCGGCGGCTAAGGCGTCCACCCTTATCGCAGTTGTTCTGACACGCGGCAAAAAATTGGCATTGCGGAACCTGAATTCAGAGCGATCCTGTTCATGTAAGCCTCAAGAGACGACCGAGCAGCAGCACATAGAGAACCCTACGTGTACTTTCACAAGTCAACAGAGAAGCTGCCGAGCATCTGCCAAGTCCCTTCGGCGGCAAATCGCACCGCAGCCCTGTCTGACACCCCGCAGACAAGGTCGGGTGGTTTGGAGCTATGGTAAACCCCATAAAGTTGGAAACCGGATTAAGGCCAAATAGTGCTGGGATTCCCTAAACATTACTCTTAAGGATTGAGGCTTTTGGGTTTCCAACTTTTGGGCTTCTACCATAAAAGAGTCAGGGCGCGGGCCTATGGGTGTAGGACAAGGCCCTCAGCCTTGGGCCTCGACCAGTGACATGAAAAGCTCCAGGCATTCGGCTGCTGCTGCTTCCGAACATTGAGACGAAGATGATGTATAAGATATTTGCGCTGATGACGCTGCTGCTGATGATGACGATGATGATGATGAGGCATTCATGCAGTGGGAGGAGAGCTCTTCTCTCTCGTGATTGGTTTTGTCGCTGCGTCTGTTTCACACTTACCACTACTTTACTAAGCACTGATTGTGTGGCACAGAGCTGCAATACTTCTGCTTAGGAAAGCAGAAACTTCGACACTGGCCCTCAAAAGGTGCTGACCGACAGAAGCTTGGCGTTCAGGGCGCAAGGCTCAAATTCCTGAACCCGAAGCCCTAACGTCATATTGCACCTGTGGGCACGGCACCAGATGCAAGGGGCACTCCGCCTGAGGTCAAGGGCACTTCTACTTCTATCGCTGTTTTCTGCTTTGCAAAATGCGAACACACCGAAGGAACAACATAATTCTGAGTTGCTGGCTCAACCCCCCACCAGGAGGACCTTTGCCCCGAAACCTTGGAACCCCCTTACTTCACGCCCTGTAGTCGCCAGAAGCCCACTGCGAGGACAAGAAGCCCTTTGGCTCAGGATTTAGGACCATGAACACTAAACTCTGAATCCCTTGACTGTTTGTGCATCAAGGGCTCAGGCGATGGCCCTCTTAAACCTCAAACCGCTAAACTGTTGAAACCCTAAACCCCTCTCATAAACCTTGAATCCTAAACCCCAAACCCATTCGGGCCGAAACTCCTAAACGAAAGCTTCTTTGCAGCCGAAGTTGCGAGATGTGACGCCAACAGATCCTGGGTTTCAGGGTTTGGGAAGGCCTGCCGTTTTGGATTTAAACAATTTCAAGGCTTCAGTGAAAGGGTTATAAAATTCCCTGAACCCTAAACACGGCATCTATTCAGGTATTACAGATCCGACCTCGAAGCCAAGATGGAGCATCAGCTCTTCAGGGGAGGGTGTGAGGGAGGCCAAGCGGAGATGATGGGCTTGGAGGGAAAATGGGCTTGGAGTTTAGAAGCAAGGCTTTAGCGATGTCTTTTACAGTTTGGGTTTTTGGACACTCGCAACTCGGACTATGCAGCAGAACTCAGGAGTTTAGTGTTTAAGGTTTAAGGGCATGACCGTCCACGTTTTGGGTCTCTGGTTGAGGGGTTGTTCAGGGGTTGCTAAGGATCATCCTCACTGGATTCATGGCGCACCCCTGCGCCGCAAACACTGCACACAGCAGGCAGTTTCGAACCGCTTCCCCCCAACCTGCAGGAACTAAACTCCAAGACATAAGGAGCACCACCCAAAAAACATCCCAGGCGCCGTGAAGCTCCCTTCCCAGCTGCACCGCTCCTCAAAGATGTTGCCGGACGCCTGCAGGTCCAGAGCACCAAGACCACTGGAATCGAAGAGCTTCCAGCCTTTTGGCATCTAAGTTTGGAGTCCACCAAAAACATGAAAACCACAGACCGGCGCGGCAAGGACGAGTACAGAGCAATCCGAACAATGCTGCCGTGAAACGGGGGGCAACAATGTGTGAAGTGAAAGGACTGGTACTGCAAGTCGTCTGATACTGCGGTTGCCGGTCGTGTATAGAAAATATGGCAGCTTGCAACTCAAGCTGGGGGCAGAAGAACTGAACGAAACCCGCCCTGCAGCTTTGCAGAAGCTCCTCGCCGTCTTCCAAACGAGGGCGTTTCACCGCAGCACCTCCACGGAATGCATGGCGCCCCCAGAGAATGACTTGACTTGATGCCGAGGTGGGGGTGATAATTGCACACGAACATAACCTTTCCAAGAAGGCATCTCTGGACTTTGGCACAGGAAGCAGCAGATGTCACGAGTAAAAAAAGAAACTGCCACGGCGACAATGCAGCCGGGAGTCACTCAGGGAGGCTCGCACCCGCCACGCTACACGAAACATTGCCCAGTCGAGGCATGCTCCTATACGAACACCTCAAACCCTGGCGGTTTTTAGGGAGCCTTGCATGTTGCAAGTCGGTCAAGTTTCCGAGCCAGTGGGAGCCTTTGCACACCTAGATGCCGAGCAAGGACCCACACTGCTGAAATTGCAGGGGCCGGCCCAGCACTAGGGATTATTCAATACTCCAAACATGTGTTACACTGTAGCTGTAGACAATTCAGCACTGTGCCGGGCTTTTCCAAATCATCGCCGCACCTGTAGTCATCCTGTAGGCAAAGCAAAACACCTCTTACTCGCAGGCCGCCAATCGTCTGAATATGCTTGTAGTAGGCCTAGTCGTGTCAGAGATTTGGGAGTTTCCGAAAATAGGGGACCCTAATATAGTACCCTAAATAGTAGGATCCGTATTATCAGGACCCCAAAATAAGGTACCCCGAATTTTCGGAAACTCCCGTTTAGGGGGTGAGCCAGGCCGCTGCTCTCGCCGCTGGCCGACTGACCGACCAGGGTGCTCGTAGATTCGTTGGCCCCTGCCGGTCTCGGGTGTTTCGTGGTTGTGACTGGTTGTGGTCTGGGGGGTTGCGGTTTAGGGTTTAGGGTTTAGGGTTTTGCCGAAACTGGAAGCCCTCAGGGCCTTCAAGTCCAGAAGTGCTTTACCGGTGCTCAGTAAGGAAACAAGGAATCAGATACCTTAGCTCGCGGTCTCCCTGCATAACCCCCCCCCCCAAGATGAGCTACAAAATCTAGTTCCCTGATTCAGACGAGAAAGGAGAAATTTAGATCCCTGGATATAAAACCCAGTCCCGTTATGACAGGGGTTATGACGGAGATCCTAACACTCAGGCTCTCAAAGAAACTGTGCTTATTCACCAGGACAGTTACCTGGAATTACGACGCTGTTAGACGCCTTAAACGATTCCGCGCGGAGACCTCGGGGTCGGCGCCTCCTCGAAAAGGAAACAGCTACAGAGGCAATCAGTTCAGGAGTGGTCAAGAATCAAGAACAAAGGACTGAGCTTACCAAACCCCACGCCCGCGGAATCCAAGTCCTTGGTGCCGAAGCCCAACCCCCACTGGACCCTACTACAATGCCCTTAAGCACGTGGTTGTTCACCCTCCCGGCCGTAGATGCATGGAGGGCCTCGGGGGGCCGCATAAGGCACCTGCTATGGCACAGAATGCGGAATTGGTTGGAGTCATGTTGCTAGCGACGAAGTTCAAGCATTACGGAATCATCACCGTCAATCTCCATCACCCTCATCTTTGGCATAACATCCCTTCGAAAGCATCCCATCCCATGTGCAGCCTAGAACTGCTTTTCCCCGGACCAGGTTTCGAGTGTAGCCTTCCGAATCTTCCTGGCTCCCTAGATTTCTCACCCACCTGGCAGACTCCGTCCTCTCTAGATTCAGGTGCTTGGGCTTCGGAAGTTTCGGGGCTTCAACTGGGGGCTTGGGCTCCTCTGGGCCAAACAGCCTGAAACACGGGGGCGGGGCCTTCAACATGCCTCAACCCCCAAGACCTTAAACCTTGTGAACCCAGACCGTGCCGATCAGCTGGGAAGCAACACTGCCAGACTTGAACCATCAACTTTTGGACACGGAGCTCTGTCCAACCCTAAACTGAAACCCTAAACCCTAGTACTCAAGGCATGCGGCCACGACGTCCCGCTCTAGCCCTGCAACCCTTCAAAGCCGAAAATCTTACATATGGCGGGCCTTGACAGCTGGAGCAAGGTCCCTCTACGGGCTCTATAAGGGCTCTATATGTGTTCGATATGAAGGACGCGAAAACTGGAAAAACTGCAAGCGACAGACAAAACAACAAACCAACTCTGATCAGCCAGCAGACTGTGTTCTAAGGTGGGCTTTGACACCATCTACTACCTCCTGCAAAACCTGAGCTAGGGGACACTTACCCCAATTAGGGTTTAGGGTAAACCTAAACCCGAAGCCCTACTCTATGTAGAGACGCCCACTGATCCCCTTGAAACAAGGCCTTGCTGTGCTTGTGGTAAGGGCACCAGACCTGTTGGTCCGGGTTCTGAGATTTGTTACTTTCTGATATACCCGAAAGACTTTTCAGCATGGGCTTGGATCATGTGCCAGCGAAGACTCCTCAACTGCAGGGCCTTCTCGAGCGAAAACCCTAACCCCAACATCTAAGCCCTAAACCCTGAAGTCTAAGACTTTGGATTAAAGGTGTTTTTGCCTTCTCTCAGAGCTCATAGTCTCGGTTTCGGGCTGTCAGCGTTGAGGGTTGTAGGGCTCAGGATTTCTAGGATTGAACGTTCTCCCGAAGCAAAATTTTGCTAGGACTCAACGTTTACGAAGCTTACTGGTTTTCCGTCCAGCTCGTAGATTGCACAGTTTCGGACAACCAGGATTGTTCTGCATCGGTCCTGCTCTATCTGCAACGGTAGCCTTAAATGCCCGAATTTCCAGCGTTGACGCGCAGAACTGCAAAACCCGCGACGCCTTGAGATCGTGCATCATCCTCAGAAGAGGACGATTGCCTTGGTGGCACCACAACCGCTCCGCAGCAAGCTAGTTGTACCAGCCAAGTGCCAGAGCTCGGGACTGGGGCAGAGCTGACAACCCTTCCTGCGTAGGGTACCGAACCATGGGATGCCCCAGAGTCTTTTGAGTGGGGCCTGGAGCTCAGAATGCTTCTGACTCCTCATGATCAAGTCTTTGAAAGCTGTGGGCTATCGCTCCTCCCGTCGCCAGAATTTCTTGAGTCAGCGGCACCTTATCGGGCCCACATGAGTCTAAACCCCACGTCGAGACGGACACGATTCTTGCTTCTTCCGTCATCTTACTTCTGCAATCCCCAAAGAAAAAAGTCTCATCATTTAGACTACTACTAACTTATACGAAACCAGAAGTTAAAACGTTTGCTATCGGAGACCCAAGTGCCCAAGCTGTAGATACCACAAAAACGATATGCAAGCCTCAAATCTTCCTGACACTGCTCTAGGCCCTAGGCAACTACCGACCCTTCCTAACTGGTGGAGCCTATACGCCTTAGCTGGGCAGCGTGAGCTTGGTGGGTTTCTGGTTTGGGGCTGCCACAGCCTGACGAACTGCTGCCAAGCATACAGTCGAGTGCTCAGTAGCTCCTCTTCCTCCACTAGGCAACCCAACTCAACTTCCACCCAGTCAAGCCCGGCCGACTACAGAAAATGTTGCCAACCATACCCTTGAGCGTATGAGCACTTTCCGAATGTGCTCGCAAGACAAAAGATCCAAATGGTGGCAACAGCTGGATTATTTCCATCGTCCAGTGAGCGGCCCTCACACTGGGCTAACCTGATTCAGCTCTAGACGCAAAGGTTCCCAAGCAGCTGCAGGACAATGCTTGGTCTCCGGGACGGACCCACCATCCACGCCTGGGGAAAAAGTCGGAGCCAGTATTCACTTCAGAACGTATGATCGGTGCTCCCAGTTCGCGAGCATGAAAAGCACCCTGGGTGCCGGGTTCGGTCCCTGCAGGGCTGCGAAGCCCCACATTTCCACGCAACCCGCGTTCGGGTTTTGGGGTCAACCCGTGTCAGTTGTGTATGCCGGTCGTGCTACTGGGTAGCCCAGGCTCCGAAGTTTTGCGCCAGGAGAAGGGTAGAGAGGCATGTCTTTCAATTCAAGCTAACTCGCTCACGCCGGGAGCCTACCCTAAAACCGGTTAAGCACTGCAGACCCAGTTTCTCCCTACTGGGGCTTACAACCACATGAGGCTAAGGGCTTAGAGTTTAGGGCTTTCATCTCACTAAGCTGATGCCCGGGTTATGCGACCTGACTTTTTCCAGTCCTGGAATGAATCTCCGATGGTGGGTTGAACAAGCATCGAAGTCGCAACAAGTAAGGAGGAAAGGCACGGGAAACTACCTCGGGCATGCCCTCTACAACCACATCGGGTGTATCTCAGAATCATAGCTCCCATCCAGTTGTCTACTTTGACAAGACATTACACGTCAGCGAGGACGGCGATGTAAAAGCCCTGCATTAGCTAACCCACTACCCTTAGACTGTAAGGAGACTTATGGGGACAGTGGCCGGGCATTACAGATGACAGGAGTACTGGCTAGGGCCAGAGCTGCTGGGGTCAGGGACGATGTGGAATCAGATGCTTCTACTCTGTACTACACAACACTTGGGAGTCATCGCAGTAAGAATTAAGCACTGCCAGCTAGGGATGTTGTGACGGATTCCAGCCATGGCTTGCATGAGTCTAACACTTGTTCATCCGGAAGCTTTGATCAGGAGGTGCTCACTCTGGGTGGGAAGGGTCGCTTATTTGAGGTGAGGGTTCAGGGTCTTGGGCCTAATGCTCAGGCATAGCTTAAGACGCCGCAGACAGGACAAAGGCAGGATGCTTTGAGGTTCTAAGGCTGTGGCTTAAGAAAGGGCCGCTAGTTTCAGACTTACTTCGCCATCTCGGCCATCTGCTAAACATCTCCTTTACCGTAAGTCGGAGGACATGCTCTCAAAGAGCAGCGTGAGGCTTCGTGTCTAATGTTCCCAGTGAACTACCTGCGCTGCTTGGGATGGGACATTCAAAATCCGCCTTGATTGCAATGTTAGTACGCTTTCCACCAACCTGTCTTCATACCTCTTAGACTTAGATGGCAAGCAGATGGGCCCAGAGTGGATCACCCTATGGGCTGCGCTGAAAGCTGGGGCAAGACAAGCGTCCCCTGGACGGACCCATCCCCTGCTATCAGGAAAGAGTATGATTGCTGGCATCTTTGCGGTTATGAAGAGTGTTCGCACCCTCACTACAATGATGATGACGTTCTGTCTTCACTACTTAACACGTGTCGTCATTAAAGCGTGCAGTGATGGTGTTAGTGATAGCAATAAACCAGTCGCGAGAGGTCTAACACTTTAACGCCATAGTCATAATAACAAGAGCAAAAACAGCAGCAGCAGTGGCAGCGGCAGCAGCAGTGGCAGCGGCNCAGCGCCAGCCGCAATAGCGTTTTGGAGTCTCTTGCTATCAACTTATCTCGAAGACGAGCCTCATAAGAACTGACGATTCCCTCAAGATTCGCTTTGATCTTTGACGTGAAAGGGTCCCGCAGCTGTATCATAAGCACGTCATCACAACAATCACTTTGGCCATGAGCAGCCACAGTCCGAATCGTAGATACTGCGGTAGTAAACAACTGCCAGTGGCATCATGTTGATATCACCACCACAACGATCGTCTTGTCTCGCCAAATGCTCGTAATAATTCATGCCTAGTTAATAGCTTTCCGCACCGTACCGCAGATACCTGATCAAAGTCTAGCTCCTAAGACCAGAACCCTAGTCATAGAGGCCGCGAGATCTAACTTCCACAACTTATTGAACCTCCCAACAACCCTAATCTGCACACACCTGCAAGCCGGGCGACACTCCCGCAAGGGTTTTCGGTCTTCCGGGGAAATTGGCGTCCGGCATGTCCTTGGCTTCCAAGCTTCAGCTCTCGCGCTTGAGGTAAAATAAACAGTGTCCAGCACAAACAGGCTTCAACCACAAACGAAAACCCAAAAACCAACCCCAAAGCCCGAATCCCATGACCCCAAACCCTCAACATGAAACCCCACCCTGAACTCTGAATCCAAACCCTGTCTGAACCCCAATCCTCAACCTTTTTTTGAACCAGTACTGCTGCCGATGCGTTTGACGTGAGCGCGCATTCTCCGGACCCAACCCTCAACCTAAACCCCTTTACCCTGAACCCTCACCTTGACAACCCCAGAAGCTTGAATTTGTTGACACTCACACTCGGACAAGCAAGGGCTTAGGGCTGCTTCCGGGGTTGCAGCACTCACACTCACAACTCGCGGGTTGTTTTTAGAAGTCCCTTGGCTGTTCGCAGAGGTCTGGGAAAGCCTATCCGCCGGGTTTAGACATTAGGGTCTCGGCACGCACGCTCAGACGGGCCAGGCGAGGTTCTTGGTGCTTGGTTCGGTATGGAACCGAAGCCCTGAGAGAATTAGACCGCGACTCGTCTCAACTCTAAACCCTAAACCCTAAACCGACTCATTGAGGCCTTTAGGTTTCAGAGAGTTTTGCAGGGCACGGATTTGATGTCAGCCGACTCCAAACCCAACAGCCTTCACCTTGCTTCCTTCATAAAAAAAACCAACCTTGAACCTGGAAATGGCGGGATGCCGGCGTGCCGGAACCTCAAGACTAAGCCCCAAAATTACCTAAGCTCTTGATTGACCAGCTGCGGACAAGCCAAACAGGGCGAAATGCACTCGCCGCCTCGGGAAACACAATCTGCGTGCAGGCCAAGAGCGGCTAATAGTAAAAGCTTTGCGCTTCTGCAGACACACTCGTCACACAGACTACCTGACACTCAGCCGATCACATTAGAGTTCCTCGGGCTATCGGGCTACGGTACTGTGGTGGCCTGTTTTTGGAGTTCTCTGGTCACAAACAGAGCCCTCGGAAGGTCAGGAACCGAAACCCTAGTGGAAACGCAGCTAGGAAGACCCACATAGCCCCCTCAACCCGAAGGCCCTGAGCCCCAAGAAACCCGGAAGCTCTGAACCGTCGACCCCGCCTGCACCTCTAGATGTCAACGGCCCCTCGCCGAGGTGCAGAAGACGTGGTCACAGATCGTCTGCATGGGATCGCTCAGGATGCAGAGGCAGACACTGCACCTCGGTTTGGGGGTTTTCAGGGCTTCAGCCCTCGAGCAGTTAGGGGGTTATAGGCCTGCTGTGGCAAAGAAAGCGGCTCCAATGCTTGCACGTTTTGTTACGGTAATGGCCATACGGTCCGCAGATCAGTCCTGAATAGTTGGATCGGCCAACCCTGTACCTGACTGGGGCAAAGGGCCATATGCAGGTAATCCTAAACGACTCCAAAATCCCTTCCACAAACCGAATTCGGAACTGAGGCCATGACCATGGCTATTTTTCAAGACTTTTCAAGCAAAGTGCCTGCCATTGCACAAAGCCCTGGAGTGTCGTGTGCATAGCATACCAAGGCGCACGAACTGCCTCGCAAATCGCTGCTCATCGGGGTGCACGATCCTCGGGGTCGCAGGAGGTGTCTTTGTCGTTTCTGCGGCTGGGACTATACCGGCATTGATCCACATCTGCAGATAGCCCATCCAACACAAATCCATTAGTCTGAGCAACTTCCTTGCATCCGCAGAAAGATCGGAAAGCACGGATTATCGTGCGCAAACGCAGGTCACGTAACCTAAACAGCCTGAACCCCACCACGTTTCTTCTCCTGGATCCCCGGATGATTTGGAGTCCCTTCAGTCAACCACAAAATCATCCGAAAAATAACTTTCACCTCACGGAGTCCGAGATGCTCCTCAATCTTGAAGCCCATCGCACACAGCTCAGCCAAACATTGGCGGGGAAGGGCTGAAGCAAATTGTCAGTGTGTCCAAATGCTGCATGCTTACATCTGCGGATGCTGCCACTTTGGGCACGGAAACCGACAAGGTTTGGCTCTGGCTTCGACTTGGCTATCTTTGCTTTTCTGTCTATGGTGCGGCACGGTGCCAGATTGTTGCAATCTCAGGGGCTTTGATTTGCGACCCGCTGCGGGGGAGTCCTGAGGAATCGGCTAGTGTGAGCCGCTTCCCCGTGTTGCCTGTGCCGAGGATTCCTCTGATCCTATTGTTTTGCTGTCGTCATCGTGACACTGAGAACGAGAAGACTCTTTTGGATTAGACACCGGGACAGGGATGAACCAAGGGATGCTGGCTTTTCTCGTGGGCTGTTTGGTTCCTTAGGCATGTGTCGGCAAGCATATCTTCATCCACTCTTTGCAGCGGCGTGGCAGACACAAGCAACCCCAAACACAACACTCCTCAAAGTCAACTAAGGAGAGCCCTGACATGTTTGAGAGTGCTTGCGGGACCGACGGTCGGGCTCCAAACCAGATTGTGAGCAGGACCGGTTTAAGGCCTGAATAATTACCAACACTAGGGGGGGCTCCTTATTTAAATAATAGTATAAACTAGCCCCAAACTCTAGTCTAAAAAAAGGCCCCTGTATAGCGAATCTTATGGCTTAAGGGTGCAAATGCCAAGACCCTGAAAAAGCACCGTAGCCCCAGAGGCCACAAGATGAACCCAAAGTACCAGGGCCCCACAAACTACTTCTTCACCATCGACCCAAGGGCCCTAATTAGGCCCCTGCACGACACGACCCCACTACGCATTTGCCAATCTTGGAAGATTCCTGAACTATTGCGAAGTAGCTGAATTACACATCCACCTGCCACAAATCCTTTGCCCCTATGTACTCCCAAACCTATTGATCCCATTTTTTTGGCTCCCGCATGGCAACGTCTCGAGAGATCCCATTGCAACATTCAGAACACTAGGCCTGCCTGAATAATTAGACCACGGTTTTGGAATGTCTTGGAAGCTTCTTCTGTGAAAGGACGACTGGACGACTATCGCTAACTATTCCGGCCCCTGTAAGACTACCTGTAGGGGGGGGGCTATGCTGCAGTACAGCTATATAGGCACTGCAACGGGATAATATTATCCAACAAGCCTAAACCGTGGAAACCGGTAGTTTGTTTCTACAGAACCCCCAAAGCCCAAAATCCTCCAAAACTCTAGAAACCCCATAAAACTACCTTGTTTCTACAAGCCCCCAAGAGGAGTCCCTACATCCCTTCCTTGGCTTCCTGCTCGGGATCTTCCGAAGCCTCGGAATCAGAGCCATGCTGAAAGCGGTTGTCAGTGTTTACGCTCTCGCAACTCGGACACGGCCAGACGAGGTCTCTCGGTTCGCATTTCACAGCATTTCAGGATTTAGGGCCTTGCTTCTAGGATAGGGTTTTGTGCCTCCTGCTTTTAGGATGCGGTTTCGGGTCTGTTTTTTAGCTTTGTTGAGTGGACACCTGCACCAGAAAAGATCAAAGGCCTTAAACCATAAACCCTTTTTACACAGGCTTGATCGGAGCTCGTCCGGCCAGGTTCCCCGCAGCCCTACACCTTAAACTCTAAACTCTAAACCCTCAAACCCTAAAGCCCCCAAACCAAAACTCCCCAAACCCCCAAAGCCCCGAACCCTTTTGCATCCGGGCTTGTGAAGTCGGCCGGGGAAGGTGACAGGCAGCAACAGATTCGCGCCAAGCTGCAGCACTACTGGCTACAGTTCAAGATCTTACGATGCCAAAGCTGACTGACGATTTCAACCGTAAGTACAAGGTGAAATCTACCGGGAAAGACATGTGTCCGCACTTTGCACAGGACGTCACGCCAAATGAATAGTAGACTAGNATGCAATGCACGATGCAAGCTTGCGTTGATCCATCATTGCTTTACACTTGGACCGGCGGGCAGGCCTGCTGAATTAACCTCGTAGCAGAAATGGCCTTGAGCCAAAATGGCTTGAGCCGAACCCTAAACCCCAAACCCCCAGCGCAACTCTAAGCAGGGAGCCTCCTCAATCGCAGGACCGAAGAGGCGGAAAAGCCCACGCCCTCCCAGGGCCACTGAGACTTTGAAGCTTGAGGCAGTGCGGTAGTAGAGAGTTTGGAGCTTCAAGGGGAGTTTGACCTTTCCCTTGGGTCTCGAAGGAAATTTCGCTTCAGGTTCGTAGTTCCATCGAGGTTGAAATAATCTCAAAATCCCACACGTTGGCTTCTGCTCAGATTGCCAAGCCATGTCCATCGAATGGCTGTTACAGCTCTGACACAATAACCGTACTTGTGCTACTGGCGGAAAGAATACCGATCCAGGACAAACGACTGAACAACCAACCGTCCTACTGATGATAGTAGTACTTAATACTCCAGCAACTTTCGACATACCCCACAAAAACAAACTTTGACTCCCAAACGCTCAGTGCGCTACACTCGAAAAAGAAAATGTAGAGACCTCAACGCACTAACTCGATCCAACTCGAACCTCGACAAAAGCTGCAAGGTAGGGGGGCGCAATACTTTCAAACTTCCAACCGGTTTGTGAGATGTATTCTGTTACAGTATGTATGTATTTATACAGCGACTGTATCGAATCAATGATATTGTTAGTAGTTATTCCGACCCTACATAGCTCTTCAATGCCCCAGAGCAGATACGCCAGACGAGCGCACCTGCGCTCGACGCGGCCCGGCGTAGCGCTGCGAGCATGCCGCCCGCCTGCATTCAGGCGCTCCAGGTCGCTCCAAAGGTGACGGACACTCGTGCGCGATGTTGCGCAAGGCTGGCCGGGCCGAGCACTCTGAAGGGAGTCCAGAGACCGATCACTTCACTATCCTGAGCCCAAAGCCAAGAACCACTTTTGCGAAATTGGGAAGGTAATAATGAAATACCCAGAGAATCGATATTCCGGAACCTGCAGCTGCAACGCTCCAATGTTCCCTTCTGTCTCAAAACCCGCAATCTGTTCCTTCCAAGCCCTGGAAACTCCGCGCGCCATGAAGGCCGGAAGCGAGTTGAAGCGAGAAGTGCAGGGTTGATCGAATTCGGAGATGACCAGGTACGAAGCCAAGCTAAAGTATCAAATTGGAGATTCAAGATCCTTTGGGAACCCAGACTCTCAGACTCTGCCGATCAGATCCAGGATCCTTTTTACACAGGCTTGATTGGAGCTCGCCCGGTCAGGTTCCCCGCAGCTCAGGATCCTTTTGCAGCCGGTCTGCAGCGACTCTACACAGCTCAGGATTCTAAACCCCCAAACCCCAAAACCCACAAACCCTCAAACGAACAACCTAAACCCCAAAGCCGTAAATCCTATCTTTCAAACCCTAACACCCCCAAATCCCACCCCTGCGCATGCCTCGGGCTCTGGTGTTCTACCGGCCGATACTTCCTTCCGGGGGATGGTTTGGGGGCTCTTTACGCTCTCGCAACTCGGACATGCCTGACGAGGTCTCTGGTCTGCAAGTACTTTGACTGGTTCTCTAGCAGCTGGCATGCAGTTAAGCACCACAATGAGCATTGAACAATGCAAAAAGCTTCTTATATAGAAGTTTGACTGCTTGCCAGCGTAACCTGGGAAGTGCTACCATTCATGACTAGCCGCTAGCCTACATTGCGACGGCAGGGAGCACTGAACAATGCAGACAGCTCAATATTTACATCAACTGTCGGTCAGCGGTGCGTCAGCTTGGTTCCTTGGGGGCCCTTAATAATCAGAATAAGGCTTCTGGGTAAAATAAACTATGAACAACCTGACGTTTTGAATCCCCTGTATTCCGGGTGTAGAGATCTGTTTAAAGCCCTGTTCCAAGTTCGACCGCTGTGACTAGAAGCCTCTTGGAAGCGGATATCTCTGGGTGTGGAGTTTACGGTTCAGGGGGTGGGAGGTGAGCTGTTCATGGCATCCAAAACATCGTACTCAACTGGGCTGTGGGCTTCTTCGACGTTTAGTTTGTTTGTAGGGCTTTGGCACGTGTTGCGAGAATCTTTGTTGCGAGAATCTTCTGCCGCGGGGTTCATGCTGCCCGAATCAAGGAATGAGAGAACCATGGCGTTCATCCAAGTTCCCGTATGTGCTTGAGTGGGCGTTGGCCTGGAGCAGCCTGTGTGCAGCGACTTCCGCCGGAATTTGCCACACCTTCTGCGTTAACCCTCGAGGCCCCAGAGAAGACCGAATCTCTAAAACTCCATGAGGCTTGTGTGCTGGAGCTTTGGAATTTCCGACCTCCGGTCCCATGGACGGCGCTGCAACGCCTTCCGCCACATCTTGCGGCGACACTTCCTTGAGCGGCTGAAGTCGGTAAGCTTTGCCAACTTCCGCAAGCAAAAAGAGCAGCACAAGCATCAAGAGCATCATCATTGTCTTCATCGTCGACATCACAACTCAAAGTGTGATTTCCTGAATGAGACCCCTTGACAGATCATCCTCATTGATGTCACGCCATATCACCATCATGGCCGTCATCTTCGGCAGCACTATGACCATGAATAAAACATACCAATACCACCTCCATCATCGCCACCATCAAACGCATTAAACAAGACAACAAGGGCAAAGGACTGCAAAGTCAAGACCACAAGCTCAGTGATTACCTTGTCAACGACCACCGCCAGTACCATCGTCTTCACAATCACCGCCATGACTCGCAACATTGTCATCACCGGCACGATCGTCGCCGGCATGTTCATCATCGACTGGAACTGGGGGTGAGGGGAGCTTAGTCTCGAGGTGCAGGTGTTCAGCGAATCCGTGTTCGAAAGCCAGCTGTTCCCCAGGCACCCCATCACGACGTTGCTTTGTTGATGGAAAGCTGCTTGCAGGCAGGCCTCCGTCATCTGAACCAGCCTCAACTTCCGGGCCGCACGCGAAAGAATCGGCACACTTGGGCTTACGGCTCACGGAGTTACGGTTTTGCCAACCTCCCCGATCTTACAATACTGAAGAAAAAGCAATCGATGTACCGGCCTCCTGCGTCCAGGACTGCATCGGGTGCGGGTGCCCGGTTCGTCGACAATGCCACCGGTTGGTCCCAGTGTTGGGGAATCGTATTTGCGGCCCTAGTGAAGCCGGCCTCAAACTGGCTTCAAATACCGTCACAGTATTGGGGAATCGTATTTGAAGCCGTATTGAAGTCGGCCTCAAACTGGCTTCAAACGCCCTTCAAAAGCCCCATTTGACGCCTCGATGAAGTAATATTTTTTCGCACAGAGAGAGGATCTGTTTCCTACAGAGCAGGTCTTTGCATGAAACCATGCGAGCCGTGATTTGGAACAGCATGACTACAGTGACTACAAGCATGCGTCGGCCAACAAAATGTGTTCTGTGCCTCCTCGACATCATTTCTCCGGAAACACGGTCCCAGGAGAGACCATGTGAGCCCAGCCAACCTCCTCGACGCCGTTTTGCAGGACCTGACTGCCTGCACAAACCGTCCACAATGCCTAGCGCATATACCCGTCTGAATGCCGTCCCTCCAGAGTCCTCCATCAAGCGGTAAAAGCAACCCACCCGCGCTCTGTCAGCCTGGCCACATCTTCTCACCGCCCTCCGTGCGCTGCACTCGCGCACGGGGCGGAATGGAGATGGTATCCAGCGCCAACCTTGGAGGGGCAAGGGACAGAAGCAGCGAGGTTTCGCGGTCTCAAACTCAGACCCAGCTCGTTTGCAGGGGCGTTGCCTTGCTACCTGTTGGCTGGGGGGAATCGACATGGGCATGCTACCTGCTACCTTCAATCCCTCTTGCGCCCCACATACCAGTCCGAGTTCGAAGCATTTGTTTTTGTAGATAAATCTCCGGGATGTAGCTCCAGAGGAGGCGCTTCTCCCTGGAATTTACGACTTACTGAGCCTGGGATTGCAGCTGTCATACACGTAGACTTCTAAAGTCTATGTTGGCTCCATGTCTGAAGCTTTCATATTGCTTAGTTGCTACCATGGGGCATGCACTTATCTGTACCTAATGCTGCCATCTACTACTGGTAGTGACTACGGCTTTTTGCATGTGCATGAGAAAGACGTTGATCATGCATTCTCTTGTCCGCATTACAGTTCTTAGGAGTGACTGCAACAGCTGACACATCCTTCGTCATCTATCCTTCAACTCTTTCGCCTTAGCTACCGTCCAGCCTTTTTGACAGGTCCAGCTCCCCCCCCCCCTACAAACAAAAAGGCATGCTGTGGAGCCCCTGTTTTTCCACGCACAAGGCTTTGCGTTGATTTGTGGGTTGTCGCTTAAGATTCCGTTTTAGAATGATTTAAAAACTTTTTCCGCACGACAAAATATGATACTTGCACGTGTTAAACCACTCTCGTATTTCAACAGTGATTTTCGCTACAAAACATGTGAAAATATTGTAAATATCAGGAAAAAGACGCATCACATCAGGAGGAGCTTCCATGGCCTCAATGGGGATGTGCAGCCGAGAAGCACGCGAACTGTGACGAGTTGACCATCACCTCATATTGACAGCTTGCTCCGCTCTGGCAGACTGCAGTGCTCTATTCGAAGTGGTCCAGCGCAACTTAAAAGCCTGGCTGAAGCTTGTGTATTGGAGCTTCTGCCTTCACCTCTGCTTGCCCGAACCAGAGTATGACTTATGTGAGTAAACACCCTGTCACCGTCACCGACACTGCGCTCAGATTGCAAGGTGGGCTTGTGATGGGGCGTGGAGCCGTCGTGTTGGCATGCACGACGCGAATCTTACTGTTCTGCCAACTATATCAACAAGGAGACTGTGGGGCAAGTATCGGCACTTGTACCAGCCATGGCGCTCGAAAACGCTGGAAGAACCCGTGATCCCGTTTAGCGTCGGCTCCTCTTTCATCGCCGCATTCCGCTCACGCGATGCCGGTCGGACGGATAGAGCATCTCCTGCCTTTCGGCATGGGCTGCTTTGATGTCTCGGCGCCGGCATATCACTCGAAGGGGCATCCATGGTCTTGCCACTATCAAGGCCGTAACCGTCAAGGCCACTGCCATGAGAAGTGTCGTTGTCACGTAGCAATCATCATCCTGATTGCTGTTCGTCTTTTCTACCTCACCAAAATCAGCAATCCTGCAAAACCAGGCCACTAAAGAATGCCCAGTCTTCATTGTTATGACCCCTATTGTAGTCATTTAACCTTCCGACCCTGTATCATCGCCACTGCTAACAAGCTGATGCAGCAGCGGAGGCATCATCACCGTCATCAAGCTTCGTGGTTTGCCACTGCCATAGTGATTTGTCTGCATTCCTCAAGCCCATCGCTGCCATCGCATCGCGTCTTCATCACTTTACCATCGCCGCTCGGCCTTGCTAAGACAAAGATTTCGTGCTCGGGGGTGAGGTTGCTGCCTGGCAGAAAGAAAACCAGCTGGGTAGCTGGACGCACATCGGTATCGGTGCGACACGACCAAAGAGAGGTTCCACAACTCTAGCAATGCTGCCGATGTTTGCAAAAATCAGGACAAGGTAAACTGCGCAGAATTCAAGACAAGCACTAAGCCATGAAGTTACAAGCATTCTGCTATTGAAAGTAGCAGCAATTAGACCTACACTGAAGATCAGAGCTAGTGGTGGGAACAGCACAGAAATCAGCAGCAGCAGCTGCTGCAGCAGGAGTAGAAGTAGTAGTCGAACTCGTCCTCACAGTAAACGTAGTAGTAGTCGAAGAAGTAGAAGTAGAAGCAGAAGTAGAAGTAGAAGTAATAGTGAAGGTTGTAGAAGTAGTACAAGTAGTAGAAGCAGTAGAAGTAGCAGAAGTAGTAGTCGTCGTCGTAGTAGTAACAGTTGCAGTGGTGGTGGGAGTAGTAATCATAGTGGCAGTTGGCGCCGTCTTCGTCGTAGCAGCACTACCAGAAGTAGAAGTAGCTGCTTTAGTAGTACTGCAGAAGCAGCAGCAGTAGTAGCAGCAACGACAGAAAAAGCAGGAGGAGGTCTGGTCAAACAGGCTCGTGGAGGAGGAATATAAGTGAGAGCTTGTACAGTGATACTACGGGTAGTACCCGTAGTAGTACCAGCGTTCGTTGTGCTCTTTCTAGACATCAGTGGAAAAACTACTGGCATAGGAAACCAAAGAAGATCCCAACACATCAGGAGACCCCAGCTGATGGAACCTCCGACAGCCACGTCTGGACGAGGGGACGAGTGCACGGCTTGAGTGTACCAGGTACCCAACATTCGGTGAAACACAGGCGCAAGACAGACAAAGGTCGCTAAGCATGAGCACGCTGACCACTGATGTTGGTACTATGCTGCGGAGGCAATGCTGTCCCTGGTCAACTGCAGTGCAGTCGTCGAGTTGTGCACTGCTCGACGCGTGGGCCAAAGCTCTCGGGCGACATCCATTGTGGGAGCTCATCTCTCTTAGCTATATGATCAAGACCTTCCGAAAATCACTGAAGCTACAACCCTAACGTCCAAAAGCGATGCAGTCTTTGTCGGGCCTTCATAATGTAGAAACGTCAAAGTAGGACTATGAAACTTCAATACTTAGTGACTTAGTGCGCACAAGACCTTCAGACCTTGAGAAATCCGTATTAAACTCAGACTTCCGGTAGGACCCACAGCCTCTTAGCGGCTGGACCCCCTGTAACTTTAGCATACAACAGCCTACACGACTTGACATCTTTGCACAGCCCAGTGCATGGTTACGGAGACCCAATTAGAGCCCACGCGGAATCGGAGCAAGGTGATTCCACACTTCTTGGGCACAGGGTGGCAGAGTCTCGGGCGAAGAGACTTCTCCAGTCCTTGCGAAGAGTCTAGAAAAAAGGGGAATACCGCATGCCTTCGGCAGGATGCAAAGATGTAACATATCATGCCTCCCGCGCTTCCAGCGTATCAAGGGGTCATCAGAGCTTGTCTTGGGGGCCCTTGCATGTGGAGGTGTTCCAAACCTTCGTTGTGCCATCGCGGCCCTGCGTGGTACGAATCGTGTCATGACATATCATATGCAGAGAACAACAACTCCAGAAAGAAAACAAAGTATCCCGTCTTTAAACTGGGCAAGGTGTGAATCAAGGCCACAAGGCGGCAAGGTCGGCTTCAAGGGTAAGGTGTCAAGCAAGGTATTCTTGTGGATCGGTGGCAAAGACAAGGCGACAAGGCGACAAGAGCAGGTGTCACGAACAATGTGCCAATCAATGAGAGCTACCAGCAAGATGGCAAAGACCAACAATAATTTGCTAGGACAAGGTGTTACGAGAAGGTGACAAGGACAAGAGTGTCAAGGAGAATGTGTTAAGGACAAGGTGTGGAGGACAATGTTCCTCTTAGAGCCGAAATCTCTAACAAATGCTCTCGATAAAAAATAATCATTTCCATATACACATACACATACTCATGCACATACCCATACGCATACGCTCACGCATACACATACATATGCATATGCATATACATCTACAAATACATACAGCATACACCTATACATGTACACATAGATAGATATAGATATAGACCCCCGTGCGCGAGCAAGCTCTGCGCAGCGTAGGTCTACGCAAAGCTCGAAAACTGCGTTCGACCTGACCAATGACTTTACGCCCCTGCTTGCCATAGTTCCTAGGGCCCAAGCCGAAACAGACTAAAGGAACCACACCCGGCTGGAAGCTGCAAGGGCAGGCTGAGGCTACCTCCCAGCAGGCCCCAGGCGGGTCCCAAGTCACGCCGCCAGTACAGTAACAAAGTATTCGAGTCCTGGGCTGAGTCTTCGTTTTGAGGGTGGGGCGGCGACAACGACAACAGCAGTGGCGGCGGTAGTTGCGGCGGTGGACGACCAACAGCAACAACACCAACAGCAACTGCTGTTACTTGTACTTGAACGATTACTGCAACTGCTACTGCTCTGCGGCTGCTGTGCTACTGCTACTGATACTGCTACTACTACTGAACTGAACTGAACTGAACTACTGCTGATGCCGCTGCTGCCACTGCTGCTGCTGCTGCCGACGACGACGACGACGCCTACGGCTACGGCTACACCACCTCCTCCTCCGACGACGACTACTACTACTACTACTATTACCTAGCCACCCCCCTACCAACCACCTGTCGCTTAAACCGTTGGGCAAACAGGGAACCGAGGAGAACTCACCCATTAAGCACGAGCACAACGGAGGCGAAGCAGCTAACTGTATGCAGAAAACCGGACCTCTAAACCGCAGAAACTGTAGAATACGCAAGGGACAAATGAACAAACATCATCACCAGCATCATCGCGCGGGAGCTTCCAAGTCTTCTTGGTCATGGCTGAGTCACGTACACTGAGCACAGGCTAGAATGGCTGCAAAAATTGCTTGGGCTGCCGTTTTTTGTCATTATCAACCCCACCCACCCCACCCACCCCACCCACCCCACNCACCCACCCCACCCCCTCACCGCCCCACCACCCCCCGGCCCCCAGCTGCCCGCCCAGCAAGAACAGCGTTAAGGAGAGGTGGTTGGTAGGGGGGCGCCTGCTACTACCACTACTACGACGACGACTACGACTACGATCACGATTGCGATTACAACTGCGACTGCGAGTACGACTTGTGCTGGCACTGGTACTCGCAATAGTACGACTACTACGACGACGACGACTACTACTGCTGCTGCTGCTGCTGCTGCTGCTACGGCTGCTGCTACTGCTACTACTACTCATAATGAGTCCTACTCCTACTCCTACTCCTCCTCCTACTGCTACTACCACTACTACTCCCACTCCTACCACCGCTATCTCACAAAGCACCTCCAGTACCACTACCACTACCGCAACCTCTGCGACTACTTGTAGTATGGGAATAGGGTTAGGGCGAGGAGTAGGGGTAGGAGCAGTGGTCACAGTGGGATAAGGAGTCGGAGCAGTAGTAGCACTTGCTATCGCAGCCATCCTCGTCGCAGTAAGTAGCCGCAGTAGTACTTGTTGCTGTTGTTTGTGAAAGCTAGCAATGATCATGATTTGTTCTGACCCTGTAACTGTTGATACATCTGCTGTTGCAGTAGGCCACATTTGTTCGGGTGTCGGCTTTGAGGGCTCCTGCTCAGCACATACATCCCACTCCCCATGTTCCACATCAGGCTGCGAAGCCAAGTGCTGTTCGTGGCCAGCTCTGTCTCAAGCAATAGCACCTCGGCGGTAAATCTGTGCTTCCTGAACCCGTCTACACTATCGTATTTTTTTGCCTCCCACCTGGCTAGGACGAACCTACGATGCAGGGTCTCTTGGCTGCTGACAACACGCGCTATACCTACTCGCGGGCCGACAGAACAGGCTAGGCGAAGTCGGCTTTGTCGAGCCTTCCACTGTTGCATCACCCTTTCGAAAGTATGCGACCTCTTGCCTCTTAAAAGCCCCTTCCCATCCCGTCAGGCTACAACTTCCCCTCGCTGGCCATCACCCGGAGCTTTTGACCGAAGCACCGATATCATTCGTTACGAGTTGCAGGCTGGTTTGCGCCAGGGTTCGAAGGACGCGCACAGTTTGACCCCAGTCTTTGGTGTTCGCGGCTTGATTTGGGGGGTTAGGCAGTCAGTTGAAATCCTATGTGCTTCCTCAGTAAAGTTGTCCTTCCCCTTGACCGTGAAGGCATGGGCAGCCTGATCTTGCTGAACTTGCTGCCGGAACAGGCTGTGCGGGGTTCGAAGTATTGCCGCTGCCGGGCACGAATCTTCAGAACGACAGCCAATCGCTATCAGAAGCTGCTCCCGAACCTTCTGACGCCCAGAAGTCCAGACCACCTCAAAGCCCCATGCCCAGCACGAAAAACCTCCACACCAAAGACATCGTCTGCAAGGAAGCCGAGATGCAGCAGCACCCTCCTCAGCTTAAGGTTGCGTTTTTGTGGAAGAAGGGGCGGTGGTGCAAGGGGACTGGAGATCATCGTGCTGGTCTTTATGTACAGCATGCCAATGCTTCCCATCAAAACTAGGAACGAAGCCTTGCAGCCCCAAAGCCCAAAGTCCCCACTCACCGCCGCCTGGAAAGAAGGGGGGCATCTACAAGTGTTGAGGAGGTGGTGGGCCAATGCAGAGCAGCCAAGTCGCCGTCCCTTGCGTTCTCCCTGGCAAATGGACAACAGTGCACATGTCGAGAGAGATCGAGAGAGAAAGCTAGAGCGAGACAGCGAGAGAGGCAGAGAGGCAGAGAGGCAGAGAGACAGAGGGACGGAGAGACGGAGAGACAGAGAGCTAGACAGACGGAGAGACAGGGATAGGGACGGACAGACAGCAAGAGAGAGGAGACACAGAAACAGCGAGAGAGGTAGCTCCTGTTGAAAAGGTTGCGCAAATCCCTCACACGTGGCGCGGCGGCACTGACGCTCGGGCAAGGATGCAATGTGACGCCATGCGGGGTCTCATCTCATCCACAGGTTTTGGAGACAAGGGCTGTATTTCGGGTCTGGAGGTTAAGAAAGTGTCGAAAACTCGTATTCTTTAGGGTTGTGGCGGTTTGCGGTGAAGCAGGGGGTCCTTCTCCTGAAGGTGTTGAATGATCAGAAATCGCAAGAATACCCGCCACCATAGCATGGCAGGGTATAAAAGCTCGTCTTGACAAAGGAGCCAAGTAGCGGCAGCTGTAGCAGCTGGAGCGCAGCAGAAACAGCCCTAACATCACAACGACTACTAGCAACAATCCGACGTATGCACCAGATGCTAAATGCAAACTGACCATAATCGCGATAAGAACAGGCCCCGACCGACGCATGACTGTCATCGGTCCAGTAACGCCGCTGCTGGGTGGGCAATCGCCCGCAGCAGCACTGGCTATAGCAATGACAGCAGCCGAACGAACATACACCAAATGAAAAGCATCAATCGAAAAATGAGCATATCCACGGCGACAGTGGTACGGAGTCGAAGCCCAACGACACTGCCCGCCTGAGCCACTTGTCCTCCAGGAGGACCTCAGCGCTCTATCGGTTCAGACCATCATAATGAAACTAGACTTAATGAGAGCTCTGCTGTAACACTCTGAAGCTAGAAAAGACAATCACCTTTCAGTGAGACGAAGCTCGTGGCCAACAACACATGGGAGCAAGAAAAATGCGCACGTCACAAGCACTGGCCCTCGTTTTGAGTCAGTTTGGATGGGGTCGAATATCCAAAGCACGGGGCTGGACTCTCAGTGTTTGAGGTGGACCCCTCCTGGAATACTACAACATGCTTTGCATGCGGCAAGGAACCACGGATGCAGCAGTGGACACTTCGTGACGCTGTGTATTGAGTGTCACTAGAATTTTCGGCATGATACGGAAAACACTCCTATAGCTACGAATCCGCCGACGAGTTCTATTGGCCACAAAGCTGCAGTTCAAAATGCCTGAGAGGCCTCAAGTAGGGCCGAAAACCGAAGGGTCTGAAAGCCAAGCTTACATTTCAGTGCTTACGACCACAGCTGAAATATTGTGATCCTGTGACCGTACTGTCGAGGTTCTGAAGGACTGACGGTACGAGGGATGCGAGGGATTGTGTCCGATGCCAGCCAGTGTTGCCATCAAGGACGCATTCTCAGACTCGTGCCGAGAGTTGACCAGGTGTGCGAAACGCCCGGCTCTGTTTGCGATGTCGTCCATCTTGTCTTCGTCCAAGGGCAAGTCTGTGACGAAAATGTCCCCTGCATCCATGTGTTCAATCTCGCTGACGACGAGTATTCCATAGATTTGCAAATACTGCCAGAGCGGATTCCCGTGCTGTTTGACAAGCCCGCAGAACTTGTCACAGTCGATCCCGTTGTAGTAGGCAGTCGTACCGCCATTTGCAGTGAGACGTCCACGATGGAGCCACTCAGCCCAAAGGCATGGCAGGCACAGCACCTGCCCCGGAGAGACGATTTCCGACTCCAGGTTGCTGAATTGCCTGGCAATATAGCCCATACTGCCTTGATCCAGAAGGTAAACCTGCGTGCATTCCGTCCCGGGCATGAAAGCATCATTTCCCGGGGAGGCGATATGCTCGACCATTGCGAGGTGGCAAATTTGCCGGTGGATCAGGAGATCATCCTCGTGTCTCCAGCGCTTCCAGATACACAAGGACGTAAGAGAAGCCATGAACATCTCTTCGTGAAGCATGACCTTCAAATGTTCAGGAACATCTTGCAAAAGCTTGACATCTCTCTCCTTCAGGCGGATATCATACATTCCCTGTCTTCTCAGAACATCATTGATCTTCGAATAAGTGTCGGTAGAAAGGTTCCTGTCGTTGAAGAAGCGCACCAAAGATGAGTGGTGCTTAAACTGCTCAGCCCTGGAAGCCATCAAAGTCGTGACGGTTGCAGTGATGGAGCTTATAAAAGAGGAAAAAGTCCCCATGGCCAGAAGGATGACCCAAACGGCAAAGAATCGTTCCATAAAGTTGACCGGCGCGACGTTGTTCGTTGCCGGTGTGAACTGCGTAAGTGCCCAATGCACAGATGTGGCATACGAGTCGGCAAGGCCAGCATCTGCGATGCCCGCATCGAGGAGCCAGCTGCTGCCATCTTCGAGGAGAGTCCAGCGCCCCAAGCCGAACCAGCAACATGCAATGATGTGGTTCACTGTCAGAATCATGAGCAGTCCAGATACGATACGCATTACCATGAAGGCATAGGTGGAAAGGAAATTATTGGCGAGTTTCGTCAGCTCACGTTGCAGCTTCGCCACACGCAGGAGACGTAGAAGCCGCAAGAGTCGCAATGTGCGCAGGAATCGAGCAGATCGTGCTCCTGCAGGCACGCTGTCTGACAACAGCTCAACAAGCATCAACCCCGCGTCGATGCCGATCACCATCAAGTCAACACCGAACCAGGACCGCCAGTACCTTCTGAGGAGCACCCGTGGGCGCATTTCAAGATGTCCATCAATCTCAATGCCAAAGACGGCGTGAAGTGGCATGCCAACAAGCCAGTATCCGAAAGAGACCCTCCCCACCACCAAGAGCAAGGAGCTCAATTGCTCGTTGTCGAAGAGCTCCAGAGGGATCGTTATCATGTCCCATACGATGAAGAGGACACCAAGGAGTGACCAAGTAATCCTAGGGTCTCCAGTACCCCTGAAAAAGTACAGAAAGGTAAACATGTGGGCACCCGTCCGCCTATAGCTCAGTCTAGCAAGGAAACCCCCACATGTAAAAAGGGCAAAAAGGGTACTACTGTGGATCTAGAATCTGAATCTTGCTGCTAGGCCTTCTCACCAGTGGTTGAAGGCACGAGCCGTCCATGGCTGCATCTTTCATGCGATTTGTTTGGCGCCGAAGCAAGGGCGACTTGCAAGTGTCAGCCTTCTCTCGCTTCAACGCGTGCTGTCGCAGCGATGTCTTCCACGGAGCCCGGAGTGCCAGTATGTCCTCCTTCACGTAGGATGCGACATCTTCTTCCTCGCTCTCGGACTCTGAGATAAGGAATCTGTCCATGAGCTTCGAGGTCATCACAGCCCAGTTGTGTTGCGCAACAGTTTGTTTCGAGCCACCCCCCAAGTCCTGCGAGGAGACGGAGCCCATGCTATATGCAGTCGAGAGGTCAAGCCGGTCAGGCTGAAATGGATCATCAGCAATCTTCGATTTGATACTTGCATTGCTCATGACACCACTCGCAGAACGCGAAATGGGCTGCAAGTTCGGCGGCGAGACGACTTGGCCCCTGGACTTCTCACTTGCGTGCCGGACATCGACCTGGTACTTCTGCACCAATTTATCGCAAAGCTTCTCAAGCTCAGATTTTACGAAAAGCTCGTAGCCATCATCTTCCGTTGCCATGGCGCCAAACTGCGACCACGGGCTTACAACTTCGATCACACCTGGGTTGTCTGGAACCCGCTGAGCGGAAATGTATGTGCTGCCTTGCTCGCTTGCTGGTACTTATCTTTTCACTACTGTGATCCTGTGATTACAGTTGCTGCTGCCATTCTGCTTCTCAATGCTAGTACGACAAAGCAATGACACCTGCAAATGATGGTAAGCAGAACTCACGACTCTCGCAGAGTGGTAGAGGATGCGGAACCCAAAGAAAGACCTGGCCGCGTGGTAGAGAAAGAGTCGCAAAAAAACGACTGCCCCTCCGCCCTGAATCTTCTGCCTATACGCCCTCGAAAGGTTAAGTGAACCGAGCGCGGAAAAGTCTCGCTACCACTTGAACTCGACCAACAAAACATGCTCAACTAAATCTATATTCCTCATACACTATCGCATGCATACGTCTGTTTACATTCTTACGTGTACGAATGTATTGTCTCTATTTACATAACTATTTGTAGAGGTATTGATGTACATCTGATTCGGAGTTAGTTGGCCAGTTACAGTAGCTCGCCGGCTAGCTTGGCAGCTAGTCAGTTTGTTTGTCAGTCAGTGCATCAGCCAGTCAGTCAGTCAGTCAGTCAGTCAGTCCGTCAGTCAGACGTACAGTCAGCTAGTTAGTTAGTAAATTCGTTCGTTGGTTGGTTGATTGCGTGGGTGGGTGGNTGGGTGGGTGGGTGGTCAGTCAGTCAGTCAGCTAGTCGGTTGGCTGCCTGCTTGCTTGGTCAGGTGGGTGGGTGGGTGGTCGGTCGGTCGGGTGGTGGGTCGGTCAGTCAGTCGGTCAGTCGGTCAGCCGGTCAGTCGGTCCGTCGGTCCGTCGGTCCGTCGGTCCGTCGGTCCGTCGGTCAGTCAGTCAGTCAGTCAGTCAGTCAGTCAGTCAGTCAATCAGCGGGTCAAGACTTTTGATTCAAATCGTATCTATTCATGTACCTACTTGTTTTGTTTCTACAGTTGTCCCGCTAACTTGTTTATACACATGTGGGACAATATAATGAAATATCATATACAGAAGTAATATGTGCATATATATATATATGCTCCCCCCCCTCCCCGTTGACAGACCATGCCCTTGTGACAGTGTACTCTTGGCAGGTGATTCGGCTGAGATATTGTATCTAAACACACCACACACGACGATAATCTGTAAAGTAAAACCTTTCCAGTAGATACACAACGCGTACTTTTGACATGCCATGTACTGAGGACGCATGCACCAGACGCGGCACATGAGGTAATAGTTTTGTGGTAGTACTGATAGTAGGATGAGCATTAGTATCAGTATTAGTATAAGTGTTTACTGCAAGTATACATATCAATACTAGTAAATATAAACTAGTGTTAGTGCTCATGTTCGTGTTAGTGTTCGTCTTCGTGCCAGTGTCAATGTCAGTACCACTGCTAGTATTAGCATCAGTCTTAATGCTGGGTTTAATATGAGTTAATATCCGCAGAAGCGCTAGTATTAGTATCAATATTAGAATTAGTTTTGATATGTTAGTATATTGATAGTTTCGTATATTAGCAGTTTAGTATATCACAGTATATCAATACATTAATGTATTCGAGCAGAAACATATTTGTATACTTGTATATTAGTATATTTAATATGCTAGTACAACTGGTGCATGAGCACACTAGTACATTGGTGTATTAGTATATTAGTATATTAACATACCAGTATGTTCGTACATTAGTATACTAGTATATGTACTATATTCGTGTATTGTCTAATGATTTATAAGTATACCAGTATGTTGGCATATTAGTACACTACTTTGTCATGTCGGCATACTTGCATATTNCGTACATTAGTATACTAGTATATGTACTATATTCGTGTATTGTCTAATGATTTATAAGTATACCAGTATGTTGGCATATTAGTACACTACTTTGTCATGTCGGCATACTTGCATATTACGGCATTCGTATATTCCTATATCAGTGTATTAGCATATTAGTATAGTATATTCACACATTAACAAGTAGTATATTGTTACATTGGTATATGGGTATATGCTTATCCTAAAACATTAGTACATGAATGCATTGATATATATCTGTATTTTAAGGTAGTGGTATGTATGTTTATGTACATTAGTATATGCAGGTGTCTATTAGTAATGGTATTAGTATTCATATCAATATGAATATGATTATTGGTATTTGTAGGGGTTTTAACATTAATATTAGTATTAGGATTATTCAGAGTCGTATTCGCCTTAAAATAAGTGTTAATGCTGGTATTAAAACTGGCATGATCTTGAATATTCAACAAATTATCAATGTCAATATTAGTCTTGGTGATAGCATGACTGTTAACATCATAAGGGTATTAGTATTCGTAGGAGCATCAATATTTATGTAAATATTGCTGTTCGTATAAATAATCTGATTAGTGTTAGTAATAGTGCTAGCATTAGTGCTAATATTCATCTGATGTTTTGTAGTTGAAAGAATGAAAGTTTCAGTATTGCTCTTGACTACATGAAAATACTAACACATGAATACATGCATGAGTTAATGTATTTGTATTTCAATACAGTGGTATGTATATTTATGTACATTAGTATATGCCGGTGTGTATTAGTATTGATATTGATATACACTAATATCAATACGAATATGATTATTGATATGCGTGGGAGTATTAATGTCAGTATTAATCAATAATCTTTACTAAGCATATTCGTACTAGGCTTTATGAACGTGTACTATCAATATTAATGCTGGCATTAGCTTGAGCATTCAACAAATGACCAATGTCAGTATTCGTATTGGCACTAGTATTCGGAGTATCAATGCATACATATATGTATATATATATATATACGTATATTGATCTTCGTCAAAATATGGGCATGAGTATTGACAGACCTTGCCTTTGAATGTGAGTCGTAGTGCATGGTCTGTCATCGGATGGGTCACAATCAGCCCTCCTGAAAATCAATTCCAAGAATTCCAAAACTTNACCTTGCCTTTGAATGTGAGTCGTAGTGCATGGTCTGTCATCGGATGGGTCACAATCAGCCCTCCTGAAAATCAATTCCAAGAATTCCAAAACTTCCAAAAAGTCCAAAATTTCCAAAATTCCAAAATTTCCAAACTTTCCAAAATTTCCAAAATTTCCGAAATTTTTAAAAAAAATGTCCAAAAAGTCCGCCCTTATGTTTTGGAAAATCCTGTCCACTAGGTCGGGCCATTTTGGAAATTTTGGAAATTTCGGAAATTTTGGAAATTTTAGAAATCCGGAAAGTGAGGGAATTTCCAAAATTTCCGAAATTTCCGAAATTTGCAAAATTTCCAAAATTTCCGAAATTTCCAAAATTTCCAAAATGGCCCGACCTAGTGGACAGGATTTTCCAAAACATAAGGGCGGACTTTTTGGAAATTTTGGAAATTTCGGAAATTTTGGAAATTTTGGAAATTTCGGAAATTTTGGAAATAAAANCAAAATGGCCCGACCTAGTGGACAGGATTTTCCAAAACATAAGGGCGGACTTTTTGGAAATTTTGGAAATTTCGGAAATTTTGGAAATTTTGGAAATTTCGGAAATTTTGGAAATAAAAATTTTGGAAATCCGGAAAGTTAGGGGCGAGAATTTGAGGGCTGATCGTCACCCATCCGATGACAGACCATGCACTACGACTCAGTCGAGAGGGCATGGTCTGTCAACGGGGGGGGGGCGACCATATATATATATATACAGACAGATGGCAATAAACTATGTTATAATAAAGGCATAACATAACATAACATGGTACATTAATATGCAATATAATGCTCGACAGTATAATGAGTATAATATGGTATTCGAGACTCGAATCTAATACAAGACACGTCGATATAATGCAATATAGTCTCTGGAATACAAGATAATGAAACACCATATGGAAAAACACAGCAACAAATACACTGATGTCCCTAGTTATCAAAAGAATTGTAAATATTCTTCGACACATATAATTGCAAATGTGACTATAGTTGTAAATATACATAAAACGTAAATACAAACGTCAATTGATAGAACATACATACACATGTATATATACATATTTTTTATATAGTTATACACATCCACACATATGCAAAAGAGCAAGAGCTGCATTGTCGCGCTCAGCCCAGGGCATCCTTGGCCTTCGGGCGTTTCGCGGGGTCCACGACCAGCAAGGACCTCGGGTTTGAGATGAAGGGTTTCGGGTTCTTTTTTTTTTTGAGGGCCCTTTTCCTCCCTGCTGCAGTCAGAATACCTTGTAGGTAGGGTTTCGGGTTCAGGATTTAGGGTTTCGGGTTTACTTTTCTGGTACTCACACTCGTACACGTCCTGGGCAATGCTACGAGGGTCAGGGTTTCGCGTGTGAGCAGCCCTTAGGCCAGTTGAAGAACTACCCTTATTCACGGAAGCTTTGCACCTGGTTTTGCAGCTCGCCGGCGACATGCCTTTTCCAATGAACATATTGCAGCTAAGGAAATCGAAATTAAATTTTTGCAATACCTAGATTCCAAAATACATATTCGAACGTCCTTCACAGGGAAACCCTAAGCCTGGAAGCACTCCCAGAAGGGCTCGCCTGAACAAGTCCGATTGTGAAGCATCGAATTCATGGAATAACACCAAGAGCAATACAAACAATGAGACCATGGCGAATGACGAAGAAGAAGAAGGGCGAACAAATCTGGCATCCCGGTCAACCAAAGTCCTTGTGTTGTCCTCCGGCAGCAACAACAACAAGAACCAAACATGGGGCCTCAATAAGGAGCTCCGTGTGGTTTAGAACTGGGTCCCACGGTTGCGTGCTTTTTGGCTCCCACTCGGCACGGCACAATCGCCCCGCATTCTTGCTGCTTACACACAATGTTCATGCAGGCTCGACCTGGTCTTTGCGACGCTTGACGAACCCTTACGGCTGAATTGAACACTTTGTGCTGTCGACCTGATGCGGGCAAGACTCCGTTGGCTCGAGCCACTCACAAGCGGTTTCAATGGGCTCTCGCGCTGATTTCGAGTCTCACGGGTTCAAGTTTTGTTGGCTTGCGAGCTGGTCACAGTGGGTTCCGGAAACGCACCCGTTTGCCAGGGGCTTGTATGCTTAAAGTCTAGAACTTGTCGACACGGTGACTTTGTGTTATTTTTTGTGTGGGCTCGAAATCATAGCCTCTTCGAGCTGGCAACATATAGAGGGGCTACTGGTGCGATTTGGAGATAGCTTCACAATTTGAAGGTTTACAAAGTCTGCTATCGCTGTGTTGTGCTCTCCCCCGCCTGCCCGTCTGCAGAAACCATGTCTCGTGTTTGCCCACTGTTGCCATCTCGAGGCTGCCCCCCAAAACAAGAACCCACAAAGCCTGAGTCGCCTTTGCTTCCCGTCCTTCGGCCACAGTTTTGGGCTCTGGGTACAGACAAAAAGCTCTCGACAACCCGGCTGTTGTTGATGCACCTTGCCCCCTTTCCATCCCGGAAGCAAAAGCTCAAGATTGGAATAGATTGGAATTGCGAGTTGACACAGATAGGTAGAAAATAAATCAGCCGAGGAGCTCTACGAGATTCCGAACGCCCGGTTCCTTAAGAGACCAACGTCGCTCGTAGTACCTGGGTTCATGCGGGCTTCGGTGACGCGCTTGGTACTCGACTGGTTCTCCCTGCAGAGCAGCTCTCAAGACAAGTGACCCTTGTGGTCTATCGGCGACGTCAGTACCAAACAAATGCCGACTCCGAAGCATGGAGCCGCAAGTTCAAAATCCTGCTGCCGAAGGCTCTGTATCTTAAGGGCAGGGTCATCCAGTGCATCGAAGATGTCGTCCTGCACAGTTTCGTGAGAGACTTTCTGTAAGGTAGTTAGGAGTGCAGGGATGGTTAAAGGACGCGGGTCGGGAATGTACCGGTGTGCTACTAGCTTTTTTGAACAACCCATTTCTCGGGTTTGAGTACGTGGTCTGTGTAAGTTTTAATGATGAAGTTTCAGTGATTGTGGGATTGGATTTCTCAGGCACGTAGAAGAGAGCAGTTCTATTCACAAAAGACTTATCCGCGTCGTCGTTCTCATCGTCCCCGTCGCTGTCGTCACTGTCGTCGCCATGGCCGTCGTGTTCTGCGTTGTTGGGGTCGTGCCAGTAGTAAGTCGCAGGAAGTGGCACGGGTAAACAAAGTAGTGGCAGCGGCGTGGTAGCAGCTTGGGAAAGGATCCCGAGCCGGGCTGATGAACGTCAGAAGAGATATCGACCAGTTCGATGTGCCCTGCCTCCTCGTATTGCTTGTGTGTCTCCTCATTGAACCAGGGGTCCATGGCCTGGGTTATTCCGATTCGACGCGTTTTATTCCAAGGACAGTTGGCTTCATGTCTGAGAGCACGCGACCTAACACCAGAACCTTCTGAGAAAAGCGGATGTTCGTTTGCTCTTTTAGGCACAGACAAAGTATAAGAAGCAAGCGGGAACAAATGCGAGTCATTGACACCTCCATGATCCCATATGAGATAATGAACGCTAAGCGCACAAGCAAAAACGGAGCTCCAGTACCCCCCTTGGCGTTGACAGTGAACCCTCCCTGCCCCCCTCAAAACTTCATTCATCTCTCTCTTTCTCACTCCCCTCCCTATCTCTGTCTCTTCCGGCTCGCTGCAAGCCAAACCATCTCCTTCATCCATGCTGTTTGCAACACAGTTCAGCCCCCGGGATGCTTGCGCACCTGGCAAATCTCGCCCATTTCGTCTCTCTCGCTCTCTCTCTCTCCCTCTCTCTCTCTCACTCTCTGTCTTTCTCTATCTGTCTGTCTCTCTCTCACTCTCTCTCTGACTCTTTGCTTTTCTCTCTCTCTCTCTCTCGCTCTCTCTCTCTCTCTCATGCCGCCGTTCAGAAGACCTCCTGCAGGCGAGCAACGACGGCACACATGTACAGGCACATGCCTGTGCCCCACACGTCCTTGCAAAGAACGGCACCAGTGTGATAACATGGGATAACAATGCGAGTCTGCACAATCATGGCCACAGCACCCAAAGATGCAAGCAATCCACCTGCAACACAGTAGACATTACTGGTCACGATGGGGGTCATGATGGCTTCTTCAGTTCATGCTGCAGCACCATAATCAGCTGAGGTTGCACACCGAATCCACGTCGGCAGCTGCCCTCAGGCGCCTGAGCCTCCCCCATAGCACCAAATCCCAATCCTACACCTGAAACCTGCGAAGCCGAAACCATAGAAATCTGGAGACTGCCAAATCTTCGAACCCCTGACTTTAAACCTCCAAGCTCCCGCGTTGTTGTGAGATGCCGGGCGGCGACCTTTTCGTCGTAGTTTCGGCACCGCACTTCCGGGGCCATGGTCAAAACCTTCTTGACGAAGGGACGTGCTGTCTCGGGATCAGCGTTTGTGCCAGGCTTCGCAGGTTTCGATTTATATGTCGGCCTGGTCGAATTCCGACTCTCACAACTGTTCTACTACCCAAATTGCAGATTCCTTTTTGCAGAGTTTCGTTGCAGGCAAGGCAAGGCATGAGAAGCGAGATCACGCCGGGCTTGGGGCTTCAGGCTTCAGGGTTTAGGGGATCTAGCTCAGGGTTTAGGGGATCTAGCGGTAGCCCTAACCTGTACATTTTTCAGGGGGGAAATCATAACAAGGTGTCTTGCGGCCGCAGGTCATACATGCTTTTTGTTTTGGAGTGGGGTGTGACAGATACTGCCAGCTGAGACTGCCAGGCCAAGAGGCCGTGCCCACGACATCTCCCAGCTTGGCGCCTTTCTTGATCCTCAGCCGTCTCGGCGAAGACGGTTTAGGGATTAGGCCCATTAGGCTTTATCCTGACAACTCTTCCACACCCGAAAACTCTGCTTCTACGCTCAAAACAAGGTGGCATGCAAGGTCACGAAGGCATGGCAGTCAAATACGGCATTCAACGGAAAGCTTCACAATTAACTTGAAACTTCACTCCGAGAGAAAGACTGCTACTTTGCGACTGTGCTCGGCACCTAAGGGTGAGTTGAATAGGGTTGACTCAAAACCGTGTGGACCCTGAGCCTAAACCGAAAAGCCAAATAAACATCCATCAGCCCCAAGCCCTGAAATGCCCAAAACCCTACGCCCTCGAAAACCCGAAATCAAACCGTAAACGAAGCACCAAACCAAAAAAACAGCCCTAAACCCTAAACCCTAAACCGCTTTTTTTGCGATCCCAAAAAACCGCACCGAGGCCTTTGCTTTGTCGCCAGGCCAAAGTCGATAAGCTTGATGTCCGCATACTCCTCTTTTGCCAGATTCGGGTTCGAAGGGGTTTAAAAAGTGGCTCATATAAGGACTTCAGGGCTATTTGTAAATGAACTTTCCCTCGGTCATATAAGGGGCTTGTAATTTTTGAGGGTCCTTTGTTGATTACGATGTGTCGTAGTATTTCATATGGTCCTTAATGGTCGGGACCCTCTTGGAAGTTCGGGGCTTCGGGAGGGACCTGGCCGTTTGAATGTTGCCATGCTACTCTCAAAGGCTTGAAGCCATCAAGAAACCCTAAATCCTACACCCCAAAGCCCTGAACCCTAAAACCACAAACCCGTAACCCCAAGCCCTACACTGCCCCAGAAGACCTGCCCTCCTCTTCCCTTAGGTCTGAAATGCTCCCTCCACAAGCTGAGGTCAGGACCGCCTTGGAAACCTTCATGTAATTCTCCAATTTGATGTCTCCTGCGCCAGCTGCAGCTTCTCTTTCAAGCATTGAAGGGGCTGGTGAGCCCTGAAGAATTTTGCCATCACGGCTTGTGGGGCCAGTCCGGTTGAGGGTTTCCGTGGTTTTGACAAATGCACACCGAAAACTACTCCAGTTTAGATACGACATGATGCGCGCACATGGGCAGAACTTGCTAGTAGGCCGTTACGGGCGCGACTATAAGTTCCTTGTACTGGAGAATAGGAGGCGCAGAAGACGAGGAACAGGGAGAAACGAGCAGTATACTTCCATTTACCCCCGATGACGCTGTGGGGTGGGGAATGGAGAGCCCATGCCTTGAAATGTCAGTCATGTTCAGCAACAAAAGCAGGGGTTCAAGGTTTCGACTCTGACAGTTAGGCGATCCGAGGCGCCGCAGGGTTTAAATGCAGCACGGTCTGCGAGGCTTCGAGATTTCTTTTGGAAGACTTGCTAAGACTACCTCCGACGCTCAAGCCTCAGACAGGGTCCCCGCTGAGCCCCCTATCCGCTCAAGTGCGGGATCCCAAACCCCAAGACAACCAGACAAAGTCTCTAACATAGGGGACTTAGTAATCAGAATAGGGTTTTTGGGAATATGATACTACAGTTACAAGGGGCTTTAGGGAGATGCTGTTAGCTACAAGGGGCTATAGGGAGATGCTGTAGTAATGATTCGGACCCCTACATTACCATTCTAAGACACAAACCCCCGGAGTCAAAACACTGATCCCCCGAGCCACCGAGACCCAAATCAATTAAAACCAACTTCTAAAAGAGAACACCCCAGTCCAGTAGTCAGGTGTTCGCACCAGGTTCAAAAGCCCGATTGATGTGGTTCAGGTTGAAGTTCAGAGCTTATGGACATCGGAGGCCCACGCCAAAACCTAATTACACACTATGGATCAGTTTTCTGGGCTTTTTTCGATTCGTCTAGGGCTTTTTGGTTCCAAAGGTCTTGCATCCCAGTGGCGGTGGACGATACGGTGATAGTGGAGATAGGCTATGCCTCTCAAGTGCAGCTTCAGTGGGGCTTGCTTCACAGCAAAATGACTGCAAGAGCGTCTTCCCCACCTCGCGACAATGCACTAATACCGCTGAGAATCGCCACAAAGAATGCCAGAAGAGCTGTACTGGTAGGATCGAAAGGCAACAACAAGACTTTCAGCAACGGCAGCAGCAGGAACAACGTAGAACCAACAAAGACCCAAGCCTGACAGCATCTGCCAGGCATACCTGGCAATCATCTCCTCAAGTCACAGCTGCGATTTAGGGCTCAGGGTTATATAGAGTTCAGGATTTACGGCATTTTTTTGAATCACCCCTTTTCGAAGGCATGACGACGAAAGGATCTACAGTTTAGAGTGCAGGGGTTCACGTGCTTTGAGGCAGTGGGCGTGCGGGGAGGCCGTCCGGTTCGAACAGTGCTCAAAACTGTCCGCAACTCGCTTCGATTCACTGTCTTTGTTAAGCATGGCTTTTCCGTTGGCCGCGCTTGATGCTCGAAAGCGTTGCCCGATGCATCGGTGAAAGCGGAATTGTGTCAGGTGGGAAGTGTTTGAAGGTCGTTGGTGGTCGCACCAGAACCATCCTCTGACAAACATGCGTGCCCGTTGTTCGTGAACATGTTCTGAATAACAGTGTTAACCATCCGGCTCATGTGAAGGGGGCGATCCCAAAGCTACCTTGTATGGATCCCACTCCCAACGGCTACCTTAAACCCTGGTTCAGATAAAAGAGCTGCAGTCCCACATGCCTGCACTCCTAGTTTGCATCTAGCTTGGTACCGCAGCTGCTGGAAACGGAAACCCAATCGAAGCTCTCAGAACTGGGACAACTGAAGAAATCAGAACTCCAGGCCCCGCCCCTCCAGGCCCCTCTGTTTCGGGTAAGTCTCTGCAGGAAGCCCCACAGTCCAAATGCCCATCCTCAGCTCCGAGCACACCGTAGGCAGCTGCTACCCCGAACAGGGGAAGTCAGTGATCTGTGAAGTAAGAAACCATAATACACTGAATATACTATGATATTCGATAACACACTACAATTCACTAGAGTGTACTAGAATGTACTACAGCCTACCACAATCGACTACAATCTACTCATCCAGAACCTTGGCCTTTGATAAAAGAGGCGACAATCGACTATCGCCTACGAAGTGCGATAAGCTACTGTAATATAGCATAATGGCAAATTAAATCTTCTGATGCGCCCTAACAGCCCTAATACACCATAATCGCCAAGCAGCTCGTCCTTTTCAAGTCCCCTTGTCTGGAGAAGCTCGGAGAGGCTACCGCCTGGAGCAAAAGCCGCATCTTCTGAGTTTAGGGTCAGGGTTGAGGGTTTCGGCGCTCACACTCGGACAATCCAGGCGAGGCATGTGGTTCGAGGGTTTAGAGTGGAAGGTTTTTTGTGATGATTGCGACTCCGATGTCCGGTGTCGGAGGACAACGACGGGGTTCGGCACTGAAGATTCGAGGCTTGGATGGCGATAGTTACTGCCACACTCGCCTCATCTCGCTCTCTCCTCACCCCTACCCCCCATGCAACTGCCCCGCTTCAAAGCCCGAGCCCCAAGCGAAGCCCCTGTTCCGTCCGGGAAATCGGCCTTTGCAAAACTCCATGACCTGAGTTTGGCAGAAGGGGTCCGTCATCACTCCGATGCGATCGCTTCAGGGCGTAGGGATTGGGAGCGCAGACTATGACAACCCCCGAGGCTCGATACCGCACACCAACAGGGCGTGACAGATCTGCTTCAGCTGAATGCGAGCATAGTGGGGCATTTCAACGGAGAATGTCAGCATTTTGATTCCACCAGGGCGGCCAATGCCATCACGACTAACATGCGGCTGCTCGGGAGATGACGATGCACTACTACCTTCCATGCCTTCATACTGCATTTTCAGATTGGAGCTTGGCATACTGATATTTGATATCTCCTTTTCCAAGCTCTAGACCTTCTGAGCCCCAAAACCCAAAACCCCCTGAACTCTACTCCGAATATACCTTTTTGCGGCCCGACGGCCAGATAGAAGTTCGACTCGTCGCGGTAGGAGGCGAACAGCCGGATGAGGTTCGGGTGGGCTAGGCGCTTTGTGGTATTCCTTGAAGCCGATTTAAGGCGTTGGGTTCAGGGTTTGAGTTCAGGAATTTGGGACTTTTTTTGAGGATTTCGGGCCAACCCCGCAAAGCCTTAAAAGCCGATCGAATCAGCCAGGCATTGAGTCACCAGCTCACGGTCTTACCGGGGCTAGATCAATAGCTTAGAGTTTAGGGTTGTTTGCCTCCCACTTCGCAAGGATGAGCCCGCATGGCAGGGTTGAGATCTCGCCCGGTGACGAGAGTGCATCTTGGGGCTAGGGATGTGTGAATCGGGCGTGGGGCGCAGGCTGCTTTCGCAAAGGCATGCCAAGGAACACCTCTTCTGTGAATATGTCTTCGCGCTTCAGTCGAGATCGCGGAATAATCTTCACCTCGAGCACACGAAGCTCATGGAGTTCGGCAAGTCTTTTCCGACGCTCTCTATGCCCAAATCTTCAGCAGTCTTTCCCAACCCCGAGAAGCACACAAGGGAGCTGCACTATACGTTAGCTGACGGGGCAAAAGAATGTTCAGCTCGGAAAGTGCCTTTTCCCCAAAGGGATGTCGGGAATCTGCCCGAAGCTAAACGCCAGGCGGGGAGGGGCTAGGGCCCGGGGCAACTCTCGAAGACGACCGCCGTCAGAAAGCATGCAGCCCTTTCAAGTCAGTGGGCAAACGTTATCACAGAGCCAGTCAATGCTGCATGAGCCAGCTGCGGCCGTCAACATGCATCTCTTCACTGCCGCCATTCGTTGGCTTCTTGGTTGTTTCTACTGCTGATATATGGCAACCTAACACGATCATGACTATTACTAGTTACTTGCATCACTGTTTGTCTTCCTCCTACGACTGCTGCTGTTGCAACAATCACCACTGACCACTGTTGCCGTTGCTACCGCCGCTGCACCTGCTATGACAACGTCCACGACTCATGCACGTACGATTCTCACCACCACACCACCGCCACCACCAGCACGACGACGACCAGGACCAGCGCACCTACTACGACGGGTGCTATTAAACTACGGCTGCTACTGCCACTCCTCCTGCTGCTCGTGCTGCTCCGGCAGTGGCTTACTAACGCATGATAAGGCTATAAGCAAGAACCAGAAATAAAAAGGAAACACGTTGAGAGGTACTCCCTGGTTTCATGGGATGGGCTTCGGCGTTTTAAACCGCATGGATCGCAGCATGGTGTATCGCCGAGCCGCTGCAACCGTCGAGTTGTTTGCTCTGCCTGGACACCCAAACACATATGGCTGTACCGTAAACATGGTATAACATGGTCTTGCCATCGCAGTGGCCAGATGACAACTCGAAGGACTACTGAACCAACTTATAATACAAGCAGACTACATGATTAACCGCCACCAGCGCACACAGACGACGACTCTACTTACCAATACAAACGATGTAGCATGATGTAGCCAACCACCAGCATGACGACGTCTGCTGCTGCTCCTACTCCCACTCTGACTCCCACTCCTACCCTACCCCTCTCCCCACTCCTACTACTGCTTCTGCTGCTGCTGCTACAACTACTACGTCGAGGACGAGAACGATTTACCGCCACGGCTTGGTCCTGTTCATCGTTGTGATCAGTAACCAGCAGTAGCAGCGGTACCGGCGGTAACAACATGGAGCGGGATCAGGGAGCCGGAGCAGAAGTAGTGGTGGTCGTCCTAGTAGTAAGGGAATCGTTGTCGTCGTAGTGTAGCAGCAGCAGCAGTAGAAGTGGCAGTAGCATTACGTAGTAGTTCGTAGAGTTGCTAGAAGTCTGCTATACAGTCGTGCTGCAACTGCTGCCACGCCTGCTCCTACACCTACTACCACCCTATTGATTGGAGGAATGCTAGAAAAAGGGCAGAGTCGCAGCCACAGTTGTGGCAGCGACAGTAGTGCTTGCCTAATCCCATCGGAGGTGCTCGCACTCCTGCAAGTATTCACTCCTGCCGCGTAATCTGCCGTAGCAACACAATCACTATTCCTCCTCCTGCTTCCCCTCGAATCCGCATGAGAGTTGAATTTGACGGCCGAGATGCCACGCCCGATGTAAACGCTCCCAAACCTCAGAAATCAAGGTGCGACGACCTTCAACAGGCCGCCCAGACGTGCCCGACAAACGCCGCTCCTCTCTCTGCGTCTCCTGAGGACAGCTGAGGACTGGTCCCCCCGTGGCCCAACTCGTCCTCCAGCTCGTAATCTGAGGCAAGGCCACCCTGCAAGTCCTTCACCTCAAAAAAACTCGTGGAGTCTGCAGCGCGGGTTGGATTTGAAACCTTTGTGTTAGAGAAGAACATACCCGTGAAGCCTGGGGCAGCTTGGACCTCTAGGCCTCTGGGCCAACTTTCGCGGGATGATGAGCCACAGATTATGCAGAAGGGTGAGTGCTCGTCAGAGTAGCAGTATCGACGGGATACCTGGCGTCACCCTGCTTCCACAATTGCTACTCCGGATGACCCAAACCTCCCACTCGCAAAGACCCAAACGCTGCACTGCAGCTTCGTCAACTCCAGCGCTGAGGTCAAGGGGCCGAAGAACCTCGCCGAAGTGCTATGGGCACCTGAATGGAATCGAGGAGTTGATGTCAGGGCCTTAATCCGTTACATGGAAACAAGGACTCAAAGCGCATAGTACTTAGTATTACCATGCAAGCATTGCCTGAAGCTCCGGTCCGACACCCAAAGCCCACGGAACAGAAGGGCCACCGCCACCCCTCGGCGAGCTCCGGAGCTCTGGCCTCCAGCTTCTCCAAGTCATGCTTGGTCCTCAGATCTGCTCAAAACGGGCCAAGGGCCAAGTCTGCTCAAAGCTCCCAGAACGGGACTCGGCTGGGGACCGGTTGGGGAGGTCCAGATTTCAACATCGAAGTCTGCACGCTGGGATCGTAATGTAATCAGCATTTCACGACCCCAGGGTCCTGACAGCTGGGCCTAATTTAAACGTCCTTGTAAGATCTTGTAAGATGGATCCCAGTATTTTTTTGCCACCCGCCCAGCTGAACAAAGTCGCACCGCAGGGAACTCGTCCGAACTTACTGTTTTTGGAGGGATCACAGGAAACATGTGATCTCCAAGCCGACACGACACCAGCAGTATTTCGGGCCTAGGGTCTGCATCGGGGCCCTTGTTTCCTGAAACTCCCAAAATCTGCGGGGCTCACCACGGCCTGGTAAGGAACGCTCTTACAATGGTCCGCTGAACTCAGGCGCTACGCTATTTTCTCCTTCCCTCACACACCTCGCTGCCCATCTCTATGCCCAGATTCGTCGATGAGCGGAAGGACCTTAAAGACTTCAAAGACCTTGACGAGTTTGCAGGCGAGATGTCATCGGCCAGCCTGTTCGTGCAAGCTGTCAGATGCTACGGAAGTATAACCTTGAGCAGAGCGGGCCGGCTGCAACCCACCTTTTTTCTCGGGGCCTGTTGAGAAATTCTGACCGTGCATCACGATGGTAAAGACATATTCACAGGCCGTGGTGGCAGTAATTACTACTTCGCAGCAGAAAACGCGACCTGCCGTAAGGTTTGGGCACGACTCTTCTCATACCAGCCAGAAACAACACTTGATTGCAGCAGAACCCACAGCACCTCACACAGTAATGACAAATAGTGGCGGGGGTGGCAAGGTGGCGGCAGTTCGATCGCCAGCTTATGAGTTCTCACTACCATCAGCGCCACCACCGACATAAGCGTACTGCAGATGCCATGACAGCCACCCGCTAGCAGCGAGAGGATCTGCAGCAAAGCATCAAACCTGAAAAAGGAATCGGATCAACGACCAAAACCAGCAGGCCACAGCCATGTGCGCATGCCTGAGGGTAGTACTGTTGGCTGCCGGTGACACCTCGGGCACAGGATACAGGTCATGCCGCCTTGTATGGTGTGTTGCGGTGTAATGAAACAGTGTGTAGTGTGCATTCTGCATCGCGTGTCGTGCCAACCTCTCCATGTTATTCTAGCATTCTACAATGTCTGTACAATTCGCCATGCATCTGGCCCGAGGCTGTGAGTGCGTGCAACATCTGACGATGACCGACTCCTTCCAAAATACAATCCGTCGGAGCCACCAGAAAAGGGAAGCGAAACCTACTCTGGTTCACTGCCACACACAACAGGAAATCTTCTGGCTCGGAACAGTGACGCTGAACAGTACTTCCAATCCCACGGCTCGGAAGCTTGAACCTTTTACCCTTCACCTCATGCTCCTCAGCCGAGTTTCCGCATCCAGTGGTGACGGCGACCCCGGCGGAAGTCCCTTGACGTCAACCGGGGTGGCCTCGGTCAGAGCCAACAGCCCAAGAAGAACTCAGACCATGAACCAAGACTCGAAACCCAAGAACTGAAAGCCATGAAGGCTAAATGATCTTGCACAAACCCGAAGTCCGTGAATCCCCGAACTCGGAACACACCTCGCCAATTGCGGAAGAGTCACGACTTCTACCTCGGCTCTGGGCTGAGAATGCGTGCAGCTCATTACGCCGTCTCCGCCTCTTTACACCTCATGGAACTAGTGTTCCATCTCTCGTAGCTCATCTAAGCCACCTTCGGCGGCGACAGGCTTCACTCGGGCCCAAGACACGATGTCTGCCTCGAGCGTCTCTGGTAAGATGATGCTCACCTTGGCCTTCTCCTGCTGGGGCCGTGCTATGGAACATATACCCAAGACAGGAAGTGGCAAGGAAGATCGGGGTTTCGACGCCTCTAATCTGTTCAGAACCTCCTGTAGTCATCGTTTGTAGCTTTGGAAAGTCTCTGCACGATCCGGCGCACTGTCCCTTAAGGACTATAATCGGGTTCAAGATTAATTTTAAGGGCTACCCCAACGGTTCTGAAGCTCCTGGCCGAGTCGAACCCCTCTAAACTTTTGTGAAGCCAGACCTCCGACCTCACAGTGTGACCTCAAATCCAACCAACCTCGCCCTAAATCTTGAACCCTAAACCCTGAACCCTAAAAGCCAAACCCGCTAAACCCCAAACCCCAATCAACAAACACACGCCAAAACGCTCCCTCCCGGCCCGCCTTGCGCAGATTGGCCGGGTCCTGCCAAACATTGCATTCGATTGTCGGCTAGGGCCGAAAAATAAAAGGGTTTTGGGGGCCCCTTATACCATAATTGTAATAAGGAACCCATAGAGCCACGGTCAAGCTCTGAAGCTTCGGGTATGCTCTGGTAGTGCCATTGGGGCTTTCAGTCCAGAAGGGGTCTACTGGGATTCCTCCCACCTCACCCGAAGCTGCTTTTTACAGGCCGAAACACGCAGAACAACTCGGCAAGCCGCCCCACAGCTCGGTGACCACTCGTGCCGCGAACCAGGCTGAGGGCCCCAAGGATGCCCTAAAAGATCCCTTAGAGAGCTTAGGGCTTAGGGTCTCGGCTCTAAAAAGAAACCCTTTTTGCCCAGACCTTTTCCCTGAAGCCCAAACCCGGCATCCTGCACCCCCACTTGGCGCGGAGAGGCTGGAGGAGCTTCCTGCCATCTACTTCTGTGCTTACATTACTATACCGTGTAGGTTTGTTTAGAGCTCGGGGCCTATGCTGCCTTCAGCTCATGTTCGCTCTGCTCTACTTCTATTGTTCTGTCGTGCTCCACGGTGTCCTGTTGCCTCATGTTCTGCTCTACATCTTATTCTTCGCTCGGCGTTTGGATTTTCTGCCGTCTGCCCTTATCTGCCGTGCCATACTCTAAATACGGTTACTGCACCCTGAGGCGCTGCACCGTATCGCGGCATGCGCCACATCCGAATAATTGGCATTGGGTGTATTGCTACAGGTGTAAGGCGGGTAAGGGGCTTAAGCTGAGGGCTCAAATCCAACGGGGAGAGGTCTTGAATCTTGACACCCGAACAACACTCGAAATACCGCCTTCTTTACACGGTAAGCTGCAAGATAAGGGCGACGAAAACATGTTTGCTTTTTGGCTGGCTGCCCGGCGTCCATCCTACACGCAAGGTCTGGGGAACCTTCGGCCACGTCGGTTTATCATATCCTTATCCAAGGTTGCGTTTAGAGTTTCGGGTTGGGAACCTCCTTTTCGCTGTTGGGAGCCCGACGACCCCACCCGAGGCAGGACCATGCTTTACACTTGGAGAACTCTCGGTCGGAACCACGTTTGCACCGAGTAATCCACAGTCAATCAGCATGTAGGCGCCCCCCCCCCAAAAAAGAGACACGAATCCATCACGTTTCCGCAAGCTACAACTCCCCAAAGCGACCGGATACGCTTGAACCGTCTGGGCTGTAGGATTTGGGGATCAGGTTCCCCAGATTCGCATCGGCAGCTCTTGAAACGACGAGTTGCCCAACATGGCATCAACGTGTTAGGGACATCTGAAAGCTGAAAGGTATTGTCATGTGCTTGGCTCCACGGTTTCCTGGCCTCTGGATTTAGGTCCAGGTGTTGAAAGGGCAAAGGGCAGCAGGCAATCGTTTGGGATGGAAGCTAGTCGTCAATCTCAGACCCATCTGAGTCGAGATGGCCAAGGAGGGCGTCAGCTACCGCGGTGGAGGCCGTTGACGCCTGGCTGAGCCACTAAGTGCCGCTCCCAATCCACAGTTGTTTTAGCAATGGACTTGGTTCATGCCAACAGACATGGCAACAAATCCTTGTGATTTTTCTTGGGCCCCAAACGATCTGAATTCCTCACCTCAACTTCAAGACGCATGTAGCGAAGCAATTCCATCCGGCGACTGAGCTGGGAGGATGCTTGCTGTCAAACCCTGAACCTTACACCCCAAACCCTAAACCCCAAACTGCAAGAAACCCCAAACCCCTACAAACCCCAAACTCCTACAAACCCTAGACACCCAGAAACCTCCCTAGGTCCTAAACCCCAACCCTTTTTCCCCAACCCTAATCCCAAACCCTACATCCCAAACCCCAAACCTTTTTCGACCCCAAACCCGAAACCCAAACCCCACCCCAAGAAACCGCAAACATAGAAACCCTTGCCGTCCGAGGCACCCGGGAGCTTGGCATCGGCGTGGGCACTTTCCGCTGGGCCCCCGGGGCGCAGCGGAAGGCAAAGGGCCTGGAACCGCCGGATCACGGGTTCATCCAGTTGGTATTATAAGGGCGCTCCCTCTGATTGCTGTAAGGGATCCTCTAATTGGTATTATAAGGGTTCCTACAACTTTCATTTTACATGTTACTGTTAAGGGTGATTAAACGGGTTATTGTAAGGGTTCCTCCAACTGTTACTGTATTCGGCGCTCAGGCTCGGACGGACCAGGCTGTTAATGTATTAAGGGAAATTAGAAGGATTATTAGAAGGGTTGTTAGGTTCCTACAAGGGTTAGGTTTGACACTCACTCTGGGAGCATAAGGGTTATTATGATGGTTGTTAGAGGGGTTCCGATAAGGGTTCATATTAAGTTAATAGAGAAAAGCCTCTCTACCCCGCGCAGTACTAGAACCCTTATACTGCCAATGATTGAAACCTTGTATATATCCTTTTAGAACTCTTATACTACCAATGATAGGAACCGAAAGAAACCTTGTATAAAGCCTTTAAGAACCCATATACTACCAATGATAGAAACATATAGAAACCTTGTATAAAGCCCTTAAAGCCAGCGCTTGGAAGTACAGGTCCAGGCCTTCGCGGCTTCCCGGCGAAGGCGGCCGCAAAGGACGGGCCAGAGCTTTTCTGTTGCTCAGGCATCCTCCCAAGTGCACTTGCACAAGGTCTGCGGGTTCTATGTAGGAGTATCCTAGCAGCAGCAAAAGTCCTGAAACAACCTTCCGGTGGGCTTCATGTGATCGTATGCTGCAGGATGCGAGCAGAAGCATGGCTGGTTGAATTGTTGAGCAGCATGGTTCCTTTCAGCCTCAGACCTCTGCCGTGTGCAGCGTCTGAGTTATTGGAACCCCTCCCAACCCTGTGCTCTGAACCTTGTCCCACGATAGTGGACGGGCAGCGATGGTGGCTCTGATGTCGTTGGTTGTAGCGGTGAGAAGGCATCGTAATTTTGTGGCCATATGACATATGCGAAATTCCATCATGCAGGCCCAGCCTTGGCGTGCTGGCAGCTGCCTCCTGTTTTCCAGCCTCCGCCAAGGGTGATAGCAGCTGGGAAACTCCAGCATGTAATCCTAGGCCCCGGAAAGGAAACACCCCACGGCAGATGTTGACTGTCAAAGGCTTTACCCTTCCAACATTCATCCCTAACAAAGCGTCAGTGTTACCCCCATAACCCGAAGCCTCTCCGTGCGACCGGATCTGAACCCCTGGCCTTCCTCTCCTACCGTTCCGATGTGCAAACTGCGATAATTGCGAAGCCGCGTAACATGCAGGGGTACACGTCTCCACGGGTTTTGGTCGCAGGGCTTGGTGCCTTTAGGTGCCACTACGGGTTTTCAGGAATGCACTGACTGCCTAAAACTTAGCTAAAGCTTCATCACCCCTGGCCCCTCTGCCCGTTGTCTGCCTCGGGTGTGGCACGTTTCGTGCCCCGCTCCGACGGGCCCTTCGCTAGCTCTTCCTCGAGGAGAGACCTCGACATCATCTGTTTGTAAATAATGCATACTGCCTCAACCCGAATCTGTGATCCTAAACCCCAGGCCCTAGGCCCTAGGTCCAGGCCCCAGGGAAGCCAACAAGGAGTGAGACACACAGATGCTAACAGGGCTCCCTAAGCTCAAGGACGAGAGTTTTCCTGGCTATCTGTTGTAATCCCATGTAGTTCTTCTTGAAACGAATCTCCGTCAGGATTGCTAGTACTGTTCCTGGTTTGGGGTTCTTTGCCCCTGGAAACGAGGCACGGCCTGGAACTCATCCTACGACTGACCTGGGAAGACCCTATCTGCTGTCCATTCTCTTGGGGGTGTTGGGATTTTGCCTTAACCAGGCTATTATGCGATTCCGGGGCGCATGTAAGCGTCCAGAGAGTCCTCGCCACGCTGCACAGCGGCATCCACGGCCTCCTTGCGGACCTCCTGCGGCAGGTCTGGCCTTAGGCCTTCGGCCTTGAGAAGATGGAAATCGAAATCACCCACTCACCCAAATTCTCCCATGAAGTCCTCGAGCTGACTACGTGGAGCCCACTTGACCTCTTAGCCTTCATGTGGGAGCCTCCAAAAACTGTAGAATTTTCTTCTTGTTCTGGTCATCTCTGTATACTGCAACATGACATACCCCGACACTCTGTTCTGAGTCTTGCTCCTTTCAAGAAAGCCATTGGACAACCAACCTCAAACGTGCAAAGCTGTCCTCTGCCTCCCGAGCTCGTAATCGCCTGCAAGATCAACTGTTGCTTGGCTTCGGGGCTCAGGGGTCCTAGGGTGATGGGATGCTCTTGTAGAGCTGAAAACACGGCCGCCGCGCGAAAGCATTCCCCGGACCCCAACTGGCCAACTGTCACGGCTTAAGACAAATTCATGATTGTCGCCATTACCATCACGATCTCCTGTGCCACTCACTGTCTGGAGTCTAGGGCTCAAGCTTCGCGACTTTCGTCTCACAAGGGTGCATTCTGCCTAAATTTGTTCGTTTAAAACCGCCACTGCCATAGATGTTTTCTTCCGGACTCATACGTATCGGGTATCGCCCGTGTTCTGCTGTGCGGCTGAGGCACTGCTCGAATTCCGAAAAGCCAGCATCCCACCAAGACTTGCCGCCTGCCGACAGGGCACAGCGCTGCTCTGTTGCTAGGGGTCTCGGACTTGGACCTCCCGTGAAGCTCGCAGGGCGCTGGCACACATGTCAGAGCCAAGGCAACGATGACAAGCCTCAGCATCCTGCAGAAAAATCCCTGGACCTCTGCAATACGCTCCGACCGTTGAAAGGATGAAGTCCTTTGGACCCTATATCCGGATCTCGCTGAGCCTCTCGGCCCGCGCTCATCCACCTCTTCTTCGAACCTGAGATAGTTCGGCCCGAAACCCTCTCTGCTCCAAGAACCAGATGAGGTCCACGGCTCGCAGTCGGCAAAGTAAGAATGCACAGAGGAAGGCTCATCCAAGTACTCCACAACACCCTGGAAAATCAATCGCGACATAAACGAGTGGAGGTTGCTGGGATTTTCGGGTTAGCTTCAGGCCCTGCATCCACTGGGTTCGCAAACCCCGAAGCAAAACGAAACCTCACAAACAAAATCTCTATAAACCCGACGAGCCCCAAAAAGCCCAGAAGAACCCTAGGTCAGGGAGCTCGCGCCCGCAGCGCTGCTCTCCGAAGGGTTCGGCCCAGCAACCTGCCACGGCCACAGGGAAACGGCCACGGCTCGATCCCTTGGGAGTTTAAACGTTTAGGACCTTAGCGCTTCAGGGCTCAGGGGTTTCGACGTGCGCACTCCCCCGAAAGGTTTCTTGGGATGCATGTTGTTTCGGTGTCCAGTCGCTTCGGGGGCTCCACCCCGTCCCTGTGCTGCAAGTATCGCTCCCAAAGGCCCAGCCAAGCGATAAACATTATAAGCACCTTTTTTGAACGAGGTCTCTCTCCATTGCCCGCCTCATCGTAAGCCCCAGAGGCCGAAACCCTAAACCCCCTCTTTGTGAGGACTTGTGCAATAGCCTGAACATTGAACCCTTCTTTTTTGGCGAGAGACTCTTAGCTTGCTTAAACCCTGCCTGAGCAAGGACTGCAATGCACCAAGCTAAACCCCCAAACCCTAAACCCGCCGTTGCCCCGGATTGCCCTCCAGAATCCGAAACCCACCGAAACCAAAAAAGCCCACAAGCTCTTCCCAGGCTAAGCCTGGAGGGGCAGGCTTGTCTGGACGGTCGTAGCCCCCACCACGCTGGTAGGGAGGCCCTGGTTTGGGGGAGTAGGGAGTAGCCAGTGGCTACTGTAGCCCTTGATTAAGGATCAGTCCATGAATTGCAACCTACAACATGTTTCCTCAATAGGGCAATAAGGAATACAGGATTGCGGAGTATGCGCGGTATCTCGTTCAGAGGTCTCTGCTGGGCTGGAGTTCGACCATGCAGGCCCGGAAACCCTTTCCATGACCAGGCGAGGCCCCGAAGCAACCGCACTACTCACAACTCAGGAGGCATGTACGTTTCTGGGTCTTTCTGTTGATACGACGTGGGGTTGACAGCTTTCCAAGGCATAATGGCTGCGGGATTTTTTGGTTCAGAACTTGCCGTGGGGCTTGGAGAGGTCTGCCCCGAGCTGAGCCTGGGAGCGATGAATGACCCTTCTGACCAACCCCCTCAAACCTCCCGAAATCTCAATGCGCCCAAGAATCTTCAAGTGGTCCCGGAAGCCTGAAAACTTCTTATAGGACCATCACAGCCCTTCCATCAAGAAACTTCTTGTGCCTGGCCAGTCTCTTCGGCCCCCTCGTGACCGGGACCGGTCCTGCAAATGTCGCTGTCAGGCTTCCCAGCTATACATACGAAATGCGAAAAATGGATATTTGTACTGGTTGTTGGTGATGCATTGCCCAGTATAGTACATCTTCAACTATACTCTCGGCAGCAAACGCGGGTGACAACAAAAAAGAGCTTCGAGATGCCTAGAATTGGTGTCTTTATAAGGATCCTACTATCTAGGGTCCTATATTAGGGTCCCCTATTTTCGGAAACTCCCAGATGGAAAAGGTGCTAAACTTCAGACTGCCGTCTAGGAAGCTTTGCCTCCCGCGTAAGCGTGCTGAGAACCTGTAGTTGTGGGAGTAGGTTCAGACGGGATGCGAGAGAGTCGGGAATGTTCTGCCTGGAACCTCTAAACCGCAGAATCGGTCCAGCTGCTCTTGCTGTCCATCTGGCCCGCTGAGAGAGTCGAAGGCCTCCAAGGCATTCGTGTCTGTCCGCCGGAGGGAATGGGCACGCAGTGCGCATTGCACAACTCGAAGTACGATGCAGACGCAAGTGCCAACTCATCAGAACATGTACAAGCTCAACAAGCCGTGCGGTGGTTCGTGTTCGATCGTGATCGTAGTTGGGCATTCTCGATCGTTTCTGGGCTGCGCGGCGATACCAGCTCCAGATGAAGTCACTGAAAGCGAAGCATGATAAGATGCGCGAAACCGTGTCTTTGGCTCAGCCACATGACGCACGGCCTCAGAGAGCCTTTGAAAGGCCAGCTTTGCATCTGGGTGTGTGCACTTGTCCTTTGCTGATGCACATCCAAATGAGGTGGTCAAGGGCGTTGGCACGCAATCCGCGATCTGCTTGCTCTGCAGACTCAAAAATCTTCCAGCAATGGCATGACATCATATTCCTATCATATTCCTTGTTGCCTCCCTGCTAAATCATATGTTGGCTGAGGACTCGAATTCAGCAAAGCCACAGGGTGAATGAGCAGCGCGGCTGTGCGGTAGGCTCTGCGGACGACAACCGCCTGAAACGCAGCTTCCAGCTTGTGCACTCCAAGTACTATACTCTTTCATGAAAGACGCTATTTAGGAAGCTGGGGGGAGTAACCTTCAAGGCGGAGATCGACCAACCAGATCCCCAACACGCCCTAAGCACACGTTTACCACCGGCCCCAAACGCCAAACACTTGCCAAACCCCTAAACCACCCCAAATCACCGGCAACCCTAAACTACCACCGCACCCCTGTAAACCCCCAAACCTCTAAACAACCCCAAGGCACCTCGCAGACCGCAGCCGGGAGGCCTGCTCAGTGAAGACTGTCAGCTCTACGGGGGTCATGTGAGGCTTTCCTTTCGATTGGGGATGCCTTAAAGAAAAGGGGTCCTCCCAGCTCGGACGTATCTTTGACTAGGGTCGCCTGCCGTCGGGATATGCCTCCTCCGTCTAGGACTGTGTGGATACTTACCTCTCTAGGATTGTGTTTGGGGGGCTAGGCTTTCAGCCCGTGCCCTACATGTGCTTTTAGTTAGCTTCGTTGGTCGTTTGGTGTTGCACTTTGTCGTCCTGGAGAAAATTCTCCTGCCAAACCCAACCTCCCCATGGCATGAAACGTACTCGTGTGTTTTGTGATTGTGTGCGTTCCTGCTCTTCTGTTTTAGTTTTTTTGGTTTTCCGCTAAACCGCTTGATTTCCGGAGTCTGGTCCCTGTATTACAACCCTGCAATACCCAACACAACCCTTATGAGATCCTGTTTATAGAGCCCTTACCGCGCCCTCAAAGGAACGAACCCTACTCCTCACGGGCTTTGGGTGTGTGCCACTAAGCTGGAAAACCCTCAACCATGTTAGACTCTTTTTTGCATGTTAGACTCTAAACCCTAAACCCTCTCAAGGAACCCTCTTCCTACTTACTCCAGCTGTGAAATCGGACTTTGCTGGCTGCTTCCTAAACCCATTAGTGGAACCCTACAACGATCCTCCTAAGGAATCCTGTTCAAACCCCCAACAGCTTCCTAGCTCAGCCGCGCGGCCCAACCGCTCAAAGGCCGATGCTTTGGGCCGCAGCGCGCGGCGGATGGCCTCCGTGGCTTGAGGATTCAGAGGGCTTTAAGAAGAATACTAATTATTATTTACTCATAATAATAATAATAATAACAACCATAACCATACAAATTAGTAATAGTGGGGCTCAGGATTTTGAGGTGACTAGACGGGCTGCAGGGCTTCTGGACGTTATTTTGAGCTTACGAGTTGTCGAGGTTTACTCTCAGGGCATCTTTGGCGGCGATGCAGGGAGCCTATCGGGTGGTCTCGGCGCTCATACTCGGTGGGAGGTTTAGGGCTGGTTTTCTTAACATCGCCAGGCAGGCAGATGCTGAGGGTCTACATAGGGTGCAGGTCTTCGGCTTTAGGCTTTAACGGTTTTGTGGGTTGAACAATTGCTCCCAAGCAGTCCGAATGCCTGACTGCCCCATCATCCAGCAGCTGTTGAACCATGACCCCTGAATCCCAAAGCCCTAAGCCACAGTCCTGAGCCTGACCCTTACCCTTTCAACACCCAGGCAGACTGCACCTCCGCGACCTCCACGGCGGGTGTTGCCGCCATGGCACGGCGAAGTTCCCAAGAAGGGGTTGCGAGGATGGGGAGGAAGGAGTTGAGGGCTCCGGGTTCAAGGTCTTAGTGTTGAGAGTCTGGGGCCTGGGCTTTTCAGTTGCGGTTTCTGCTATGTTCTTGTGCTCGAAGTTTCGAGCATAGGGCATAGGGGTCACTGGTGAAGGTTTGGCTGCTTGCACTTGGAGTTGAAACCGAAAAAATTTACCTACCACTCTATGTATTCTATCGTGCCCTGAGAACTCCCAAGGGCCCAAATATCCTAAGACTCACGACAGAGGCCCTGCGAAGCGAAACATGTAACTCCGCTACTTGTCGGCTCTGCTCCGCGCGTTGGGGATTTGAGGTGACGGATCTTATGGCACTCGAAGAGATCTCAAATGGGGTGGAGGAGGCATCGAGTTTCGATGTTCGGAGGGCTCGGTCAAAGAGGGGGGGCATATGGTCCCCAAAGGTCCGGGAACCATGTTCTTCATGTTTGGGCCTGGTAAAACCGGCGGATCCAATCCAAAGGCCAACTTGTTCGGACGGAAAATCGGGTGGAAGCTTGGTCAATCAAACTTGTGGTAGGACATTGCTTCTTCGGCAAGTAGCACTGATGCAATTGTCCATCCTCGTAGTCACAGGTACTAACGTTACCATCTTGGACATTGGCCCTAACAGCCTGGCTAGTCAGCACTCGCTATCCAACTCCCGCGTCAAAAGAAAGCTTGGATGGAAGTCCCGTCCTCAGTCTCCACGACGGCATCCCCTTTCCTCTTCGCCTGAAGGTTTTCGGATCTGAAAATGAAGCATGGTAGATGTGGCGGTGGCGGTGGTCAGAAGACACAGCATGGCAATGGAACACACATGTCTGACGACCATTTAGCAAGGGCAAGGCGAACAAATCATGAGACGGACCGAAGACTCAAGAACAAAGCTACAACCCGCCCATGTGTGGCTTCGGAAAACTCATCGACATCCGTGTTGTCTTTCAGGGCTCTGGTTTTACGGCATTGGAACGAGTGTAGGTAATGTTCGGGATCTCAGGATCTGTGGTTGTGTTGGATTAACTCGCGACAACCTTCGGGTTCTATCAGCGAGCTCTAACCTCCAGCGATGCCTCATCGCTCAACTCTATCTGGCTGTAGGCCTGCAAGATGCTCAGAGACAAAGGGAATTCTTTCAGCTTTGGTTTGGATATGGGTAAGGTCACTTCGTGCTTACGCTGGTGTCCCTTCCTGCGATCTTTGCAGGCTCTTACAATGTCTTTCCTCGTTCCCTTTCCTGTCTAATAGGTGTCTCGCTCGCTCTCCCTCGTCTTCTTCTCCGTGCATTCTTCTTCAGCGTCGCTTCGGGCACGCCCCCGCCCCCTGAGACGTGCGAACACGTCCGGTTCGACACTGGCGTGACGAGTTCGCTTTGGTCAGATGTGACCGGTACCATCCCACAGCCCACAGCTGGATGACTTTCACACTCCACGCCATGTAGTGATTTTGTCGTGTTCGCACCACAAAACCACTTCTCCCCTTCCCTTTCTCTCTCCTTCTCGTTGCTGCCTTGTCTCTTTCGCAGATCCAAAGGCTAAGGAGCTGCCTCCACTGCCCTCGTTAAGGTACACAAGCAGACTGCAAACAACTTGTCCAAGCCTGGCGCAACATAGTGCAACCCTCACTGCAGGCAGTCGCTGAGTTCTCTCTCTCTCTCTCTGTCTCTCTCCCTCTCGCTCTACCTCTCTCTCTCTCTCTCTCTCTCCTCTCGTTGTTAAACTTCAGGAAACTATTTCGTCAGAATCTTGAACAATCAAGAAAGGCACACAAAGCATCTCTGCTTCCGTTCGCACCCTGGTAAGGCCCTGCTCCCAAAAGTGTGCACATGCACCGATGCACCGAGGCATCAGTCCTGGATCTCGACGCCCGAGAGGTCCGAGGGGTTGTAGCAACACACCAGCATGGCTCGCAGATGCAATCGAACCACTTCACTCACCAACCTAATGTGCCTTGGTTCAATGACTTCCTAGTTCCAAGTCCTCATGCACTACAAAACAGCTCAACCAGGGTGAGGGCTTCTGCATGGGTTCCGTGAGGCTTCTATAAGGGCTCTATGTCAAAGCTTCGGGCAGTCGTGCTGTGATGGGGCTCTACAGGGGCTGGAGCCCCCAAGTCCTCGGCCCTAGCCCGAAAGCCACCCTGCCTCGAAATCCTGCCGAGCCCTAACGGTCGGTGGCTCCGGCTTGAGGGCTTCGTCGGCGCTCACTCTCGGACGATGCCAGGCGAGGTTCTTGGTGCGTAGGCTGTAGGGGAGACCTATCTTTGAATGCGGGACGTCATGTAAGTGCTGCAAAGTTATGCCGTTTGAACTGAACATGTGTGCAGCGGAACCAATATGCAGGGATCTGGCAACAATACAAAGGCCAAGTATTGGCTTTTGGTTTTTTCGGAGGCGTCGATGCTTGGGGCTCCCGTGCCACTGGCACACCCCAACTCCAACCTTGCACCCTGTACTAGCCACAGGCAGTCAACAACCAGGCAAACATCTGTAGCGAGTATGTGCTGTCTTCCCTACAACGGATTGGCTGTGACCTATGGTCAATCCCAAGACCATTCATTCGACGTGCAACCCAGTCACAAGTACTTAGCACGGGCCGGGCACTACTGCTGTTTCAATTCTGCAGCCACTACTTCTGCAATGCTGGGAACGGAATCTACCCTTGTCCCCAGTGCGCTAGAGGGAGATCTTGCTTTCGGTCCCTGCACGCTCACTGCTGAGGCTGCAGCTGAGGCGAAGATCCTCGAGGTCCTTGGAAAACAGAATCACCAAACTGCGATTGCAGCGGCTTTAAGTTTGTTGGCCTTGTCTCTAAGCCTGAGGCTCTAGGGCCCACAGCAAAGAGGACTTCCCCAAAGCACTCCATCGCCAACCTCAAGAAAGCTTGAAAGCCAAAAAAAAACACATCCTCTCCTGGTTCCGTCGCCCTGGTAGGCATGCAGCTAATAATTACTACTAGTACCACTTCACATGCTGCTGCTTCCCCTTCCTCCTATGTCGGCGCCGCCACCAACTTCAATACCAATAGCATCCCCGGTACGGGCCTTTCTCGTCTGCCCTGCAACCCTAGACGGCCTCCCTTCACACCTTCATGGCTTCCCAAAGACCCACAAGAAGCCCGAAAACCCCGAGGCCCCAAAAGCTCGAAACCTACACCCCAACACGGTAAGCCGCAAGCCTCGACTAGGAGGCGCTCCTTTCATTCCCGCGCGGAAGTCTCTGAAGGCCCGGCTCTCTGTACACTGTACATCGGGCTCGGGCTCGGCTCTGAGCCCAGGAGGCTTCGAATCCCAGGAGAAGCAATGCTTCTCGGAACACCCAGAAAAGTTGCAAAGATATGCATGGGCCATGGGCATGATAAGACAACCGTTTGCACCCTCAAAGCCCTTGTTTGGGGCAAGCCTGAACCCTGGAAGCCAAGCCCTACTTCGCCCTTCCCCTTGGCTTCTTCTTCGACGCGGGCGGCGGGGCAGCCGCCGGAGCAGAAGCCTCTGCCGAGCGAGCTTTGGTCACCGGCGCTGCCTCCGAGGATCTGAAAAGGCTGAGTGAGTTGAGCTTTGCCGGTGCTGCGTGGTAGGGGTGCTGGGGCCTGGCATCCTGTTGAGCCATCGTGTATGAAATATAAATGCCTGGTGCAGCAGAGGCTACGCCAAAACCTACACACGCAGTTACGTATGATCCCCGTTTACAGCACCCGCACAGCAAAACCCCATGCAGGCCCCACTGGGCCGGACTACGAGGAGCCCAGACTCTTGACACACTCCCAGATGGGACTTTCAGAAAATGGCCATACCTGATTGCTCATAAGGATCATCTGTACTAGAGTAGGGGACTGTCTGAGACTCCACACTTTTTGCTGGAAATGCCCTTCGGTCAGGGCCTTCGGCGGTCGGCTCTCCCGCAAGCGTGTCGCCAGGGCCCCCGGTGCCTTCACCTCCAGGTATGGCGCGAGGACCTCCTGTGTTTCGGGGACGCGCGTTAAAAACTCTAAAGCCCCACAAATAAAAGAAAAAACATACATCCAAAAGTGCCCATCGCAAACCCCAACCCTCCAAAACCCCATGTTATTTCCAAACCCCTCAACCAGGCAAGCGGCCCTGATCTTCAGGACGAAAGCTGCCCGAGAGTCCTGTTCAAGACAATGCATGCTTTGCGCACGATTTGGCCTCGATCTCTCAGCTTGGCTGCTCAAGCTGGAGTAAGAACCCTCTTACATTGCCTGCGTTGCTGCCGACTCTCGTTGCGATGGCAATTCTACTCGCATAGCCCCACAGTGCAGGGAATGTTTCTGGCGTTGCTTCGGGACGTTGCAACTTCATCCAGCGACAGTTTCAGCAGAGTGATTGAACGATGCATCTTCGGACGAAAGGAAACATGCTGCTGGATGGTCGGCCCCGCCGCAAGCATCGTTGCGACTGAGGCTGGGTAGGCAAAATCAATGCTGCTGTCCAGCGGTGCAAGGTTTGACGNAAGATAAGATTCAACGCAGGCTCTCTCTAGACTCTAGACTCTAGGCACGCTAAGGAATCGTGCAAGCTGCTGTCCATCATGCTATCTCAGGCCCGTTTTTTGCACTGCTGTTTCGGGACATGTCAGAGTCACCCAGCGACAGTTTTCAGCAGAGTGCTTGAACTATGCATCTTCGGACGAAAGGAAACATGCTGCTGGATGGTCGGCCCCGCCGCAAGCATCGTTGCGACTGAGGCTGGGTAGGCNATGCATCTTCGGACGAAAGGAAACATGCTGCTGGATGGTCGGCCCCGCCGCAAGCATCGTTGCGACTGAGGCTGGGTAGGCAAAATCAATGCTGCTGTCCAGCGGTGCAAGGTTTGACGCCATCGTGAGGGCGCCGTGCGAATTTATCCAGAGCCTTTCTTTGCCTGGAGGCTGGAACATGAAACTACAAAATCCACATGGAGACTCCTGGCCAAAAGCAAGGACACCTGCTCCTCTGTACTGGGGCAGCGATGTACCACCCTCGCCTCTCAACTTGTTGACTGCGAGGTTGAGATGCTCACTGCCGTGCGCAAAACATGTCTGTACTCATGCACTTCTCACGCACACCAGCCGAAAAGATTGCAGGTCGGCGTCTTGGACTCGCCAAACATTGCTGTGTCCAGGACCGTCGGGGCATCGGCGACCTCTGCCTTCAGGTCCTTCAACTGCTCCTGCGCGTCTGTCGAGAAGTCCGCCACAGCCTCCTTCACTTCCTCCTCCTTGGGCAGCTCTTGCTTGGCTTCCACCTGAATCTCCTGCTTCGCCTCTTCCGCGGCGGCTGCCACAGCCTCCACCGCAGCTTCCATCTTGGGCTCCTCCTTGGTCTCCTCCACAGTTTGCGAGGCCTCGGCTGGCTCAGGGACCACAGAGTCCTTCTGCTCTGCCTTGCTCTCCTCCTGGGACGGCGAGACTTCCTGGGAGGGCACAGGCTCGACGGGCGCTTCGGTGGAAGCCTTGGACTCGGTGTTCGCCTCCGTCACGGTGATGGGTGCCTTCTCTGCTGCCACCGGTGCCGTCACCTTGCTGTTCTGGCAACCCATAATGACNGGCTCGACGGGCGCTTCGGTGGAAGCCTTGGACTCGGTGTTCGCCTCCGTCACGGTGATGGGTGCCTTCTCTGCTGCCACCGGTGCCGTCACCTTGCTGTTCTGGCAACCCATAATGACCGAGCAAGCGGGGAAATGCGGAGCTTTGCAATCCAAGTGCTGGAAAGAAAAGAAGCTGCAGCCGTTCATTCAAGATACCTAACCCATCCCTGCGAAAACAAGCCGCATCTAGCAAAACTTCTGTCTCAGCCAGCTGCACATAAGATAAGATTCAACGCAGGCTCTCTCTAGACTCTAGACTCTAGGCACGCTAAGGAATCGTGCAAGCTGCTGTCCATCATGCTATCTCAGGCCCGTTTTTTGC
>BGNK01000141.1:168711-250476 GCA_003297005.1 Symbiodinium sp. clade A Y106
AAGATAAGATTCAACGCAGGCTCTCTCTAGACTCTAGACTCTAGGCACGCTAAGGAATCGTGCAAGCTGCTGTCCATCATGCTATCTCAGGCCCGTTTTTTGCACTGCTGTTTCGGGACGTGTCAAAGTCATCCAGCGACAGTTTTCAGCAAAGTGCTTGAACTATGCATCTTCGGACGAAAGGAAACATGCTGCTGGATGGTCGGCCCCGCCGCAAGCATCGTTGCGACTGAGGCTGGGTAGGCAAAATCAATGCTGCTGTCCAGCGGTGNGGCTCGACGGGCGCTTCGGTGGAAGCCTTGGACTCGGTGTTCGCCTCCGTCACGGTGATGGGTGCCTTCTCTGCTGCCACCGGTGCCGTCACCTTGCTGTTCTGGCAACCCATAATGACTGAGCAAGCGGGGAAATGCGGAGCTTTGCAATCCAAGTGCTGGAAAGAAAAGAAGCTGCAGGCTTGCGAAGCTCTGACTCGCGTTTCACTGCAAGCATTGGCCGTCGTCTCCCGTCTCAATCCTACACCTCAACAAAGACAGGAGAGCCCTCCTGACATGCAACTGCTACCAGCATGGGGGCAAGACAGAAACCTTGTCTCTCTCTCACTCTCTCTCTCACTCTCTCTCTCTCTCTCTCTTTCTCTCTCTCTCTGAGTTGCACTCATCTGTCCTCCATCTCGGCGTCCCCGCCGAGGAATTCCCAGTCCTACGTACAATACAAACATGTTTGCCACAAGCACATTGCTTTGACACTTGATGGGAGATGTGAACAACATCGGCAGCCGAAGATTTGCAGTTTGATGGCCACGGCCTTTAATTGGCAGTGACTCCAAAAGAAGCCCACAGCAGAACTCCGAGATGACGAGAGCTCTAAGCTCGGGAGATCCAGGCCCTGATTCTGATCCTCACTTCCCCCGTAAACCCGGCCCAAATTCCCCAAAACCCTTCACCCGAAACCCTAAACCCTAAACATCCCTAAACCCTAAACATCCCTAAACCCTAAACCCTAGACCTATGAAACCGACCGGTCCCCGCAGTAGTGAAAGAGTTGGCCACGGCAGGGCTGGCCGCGGCCATCTACGAAGAGCTCCGGATCGAAAAGGATCCGAACCTGCCGGGGCTAATGTAGGGGCCTCAATAATTAGAATAGGGTTATTTTCAAGGGGTCGAAAAGGGTGACTATAAGGGTACTATAAGGGTACTATAATAGTATAGGTAATTATTACGGTCCTATAGTACTGACTCACCGCGAGCCCCAAGAGTACGTCAAAGCTTAGGCTGTGCTTATCAGGCAGGGATGCCGTCACCGCCCGCTGCCGGTCTCTGATCTCCACTCCATTAAAACGATGGTCGGGATCTGCCAGCCACGACAGAAACGATACAACCATTCAATGCGGTATTCGGAAAGGTGCTCCCTCTCTCTCTCTCTCCCTCTCGCTCTCTAGCACGCAGTTTCCAAGTGGCCTGTCCGTCGAGGGGCTTCTTCGCCCTCTCTGGGTCTGCCAACCACGGCCGGACATCGGTGGCAATGGGCAGACCGAAGGCCTCAGGTCGCAGATCGTCGGGGGATTTTGGGCTTATAAGCTTTGGGTCAAGCGAGGCGAGTGGGGTTATGCTGTCGCAACTCGGACTCGCCAGACGAGGTCTCTGTGTTCGGGTGCACAACAACTCTACTACTACTCTACAACTCCTCTACTAGTTCAGTAGGGCGAGTGGGGTTTAGGATTTAGAAGTTGTGGCTCCCGCATCGCAAGCCACAGCAAGAGGCTTTCTGGGTAAAGGGTTTCGGGACAGGCAATCGGTTGTCGAGCCTCGTAGGATCCTGTCCAACATTGAAATACCACCCAAACCCCTGGGTGTCCTTGGCGCAGCTTCGGTGCTGACTCTCGGAAGGAATTGGAAGGCAAGCTCAGAACATGCCCTCTCGTTGGCGGGAAGGCCTGGCTTGCTCATGACCCTAGTGTCTGAGTCTATTTTGTTTTACGAGTATATTGCTTACCGAAAGGATGGGGCTCTGCAATGGGGATTCGGACAGTTAAGCTGGCCAGGTGTCGAAACCTTTTTTGCGGACCAAAGATGACCAAAGTATACACACACACTGACTGACTGACTGCAAGCGAGCTGCCAGGCAATGGTAGACGTGCTCAGCCACGTGATCCCTGAGTAGCGCTAGACTTGCCACGCTCGCTTTCCCGTAGAAACCCAGTTCCAAGTAAGTCTCGAAAACAGCAAGAGACGGCTAGCGGCTAGCGCCTTCAGGAATTCGCCAGGGCAGAGTCTCGGGCAGAGCTACGCCAAAGAAGCGAGGCCCAATCACTGAACTCAATCACTAGACTGCGCAGGCCCGGGAGCAAAGCCATACCCCCTGTCTTCAGCTTATGTAACACCTGCTTCCCCCAAAACGACCATGGCCTCGTTATTTTCGGATCTCACCAAATTTAAAATATTTCTGCACCAAGCCAGGGTGACTTGTGGATGAAGATCTGCAGCATCTGGCCGCCCAAGCGCTTGATGCTGCTGTTGCCTTTGTGGCCATAGCCCTGCACTTGCAAACCGAAGCTCGCACCAACCTCGGCCAACTTGGCACAGAGCTCTGCAGCCGTGCGAGTGGTCACCGCAAGGGCGTCCTGTCACTGGCGATGATAGCAAGAAGCCCCGACAACTACACCTCGCCCAAACCGCTTCCACCGCAGCGCCATTGCAGCTGAGGAGCCACACGACACCTTTATACACCTGGACCCCTGGCCACCCAGAATCAACAGAAACAGAAAGGCCCCTCCTCCAGCATTTTCGTCAGCAGGCCCTGAAAGGAAAGGTCGGTGCAGCCGTAGCCTTGTCGGAAGCAGCTCAAGGGCGGCGCCTGGGTCGACGGAAGCCACATTGCCGAAGGCATACCACTACCGTCACTAGAACGACTGCGACAGCCAGGGCATCGTCGAAACGATAAAGCAGAAGCGAAAACGAAACCCAGGAACCCTAAACCCCTAAAACCCTTTTTGCTACTGGACCGCAATCATCTTGACCGAGGCCGACATGCAGCACCGATACCCAAGCAAACCCTAAACCCTAAACCCTGAAACCCAGGAACCCTAAACCACCCTGAGCCCTCCCTCGGCCTCAGAGCCGAAGGCAAAGAGCGTGGGAGAGGCCGAAATGGCCAGGGAGCGAAACCAGGGGTCGTGATCCTGCGCGCCCCGACCCCATGCCCCCCAAGGCCCCATTTAAGGGTTTAGGTGTGGACTCTCGCAACTCGGACTTTGCAGGCAAGGTTGTTTGGGTTTCAACAAGTCAGGAAGGATCCGAACGTCAGGTTCGGAGGTTTAGGCTTTCAGGTTTAGGGATGCAGTAGCTCCGGCTTAGGTGAAGGCTTCTCGCTCTGTGTTTCCTGGCGTTTTTCAAGCTGGCGGTCCTGGCCACTCAGAGCATCTTTTGTCTCAAAAGCCGCCTTTAGCTTGCCGATGGTCACTCCCTTGAAGTGTCCCGAGAAGATGCGGGGGAGAGGGGCGAAGGCGTCTGGCAGCTGGAAGGCATGCCTTGCGATCTCTGCCTTAGAGTGCCCATGAGTTTCGACGAACCGTGAAATTGTCGCATAATTCTTGTCCTCAGGAAACGAGAGTCGAAAGGACGGATTCCCAAGCCTACTGCCCAAGGCCAGCCTGGACTTCGTAGAGAAGGGAAGCGCTGTTGTAATGATGGTAGAAGACGCAGAAATCATCATCCATCTCCTGTTCTCGCTGCATCATCCGCTCGAAGCACACCGCAGCAAAGGCGGCGGTGTTGTCGGTGCCCACATTGCGCAAGATGGTCTCTGCGGCAGTGCTCCGCTTCTCTGTCCTCATGAAATTCTTCTGCTTCTTGAAGCGGCTTTCAGGACGGAACCCCGGAACAACAAGACACAAAACTATCTAAATCCAAGAATCGGATACTCCAATGTCCGGAGAGATTGGCAGGTCTTGTGGAGATTGACATTGCATTTTATTTCCCAGCCATCAGCAGTCAGTGACCCCTGCGCCGGCCTAGCTGGATCGTAGCCAGACCGGGCAGCTTTGCGTTTTACAACCTCGCGGGATGCTGCATCGATGGCCTCGTCGGGAAAATCGCTGACAGGTGGTGGCTCCGCGAGGGGGAGAGAAGCCAGCTCGGCCTTTTCCTTCGCATCCCCGATCGTGCTTTTTCCAGGCATCTCGACGGGCAGAGGGTCCGAAGGCGGGTCGCTAACCGCCGCGGCCGCAGCTGTGGCAGTGGAACACTCGGAGAGGGCATTTCTGATGAAGTCACTAGCCACGTCTAAGTCGCCGCAGCGCGCGGCCTCGCTCACCAACTTCAAATCTGCAGAGGGGAAAAGGGCGAGCAGCGCAAACCGGAGCTCCTTGTTCGCCAAGTTCGCAAGGCTAGGCATTGCTCCTACGACACATCTGCTCGACCTCAAGGGATCATCTTCATGTTTCTGAAGGTTTTGATCTGGGGAAGCCAACCTGCAAGTGTTTGCCACGGCTGGTTCGGGCACAGCTGCAGAGGCATAGCAATGTACATCGATCATGACCACTTCCCCTTCACAGAATCACGGCAGTCGGGATGAAGCCGTTTCCCTTTATGCCCCACCAGAGTTAAGTAGACCGCACATAATGCAGGCGAGCTGCTCCGACCATAACATCCTCTGGCAGCAGGTGGCATGTGCAAATGTCGAGGCGAGCTCTAGGACTCTAATTTAACAAAAGACATTCTTGTTGCAAGCGAACGGTTGTATAGCCAGGTGCGGTGTGTTGACTTGGGATGGGGTAGCAGGGCATAATCTAAGCACATGTCGCTAGTTTCCACCTCAGCGAAATGGCCTTCCGGGGTCCCCCACTCAGAACAGAGACTCGCAACCCCCTCCAGAACCTCCAGGGGTGCCAGCAGCACAGCGCCATCCGCAAGACTCTCGGATGGGCCTGGGCCTGGGGATGAAAAGAAGCACAGCGTCTAGTATACCGGTGACCTTCGCGCATCTTCGGCATGCATGTACCACTCCATGTACACATGACTATGTGTGGGTGTGCGCATCTAAACCTGTACCATCGGTCTGTCTATCTACATACATACATACATACATACATGCGTACATACATACATACATACATACATACCTACACACATACATGTGCGGATATGCGTCTGTGTGTATACATCTAGGTGCATATACACATCTACAAAATTTGCCTGCCTACTCATATGCATAAAGCATATATCTATTTCCAGGTATCCACGAATAGCAAACACACCAAAGCTACCTGCCCCATCTCTACAGTTCGCATTCTATGAGAAGGAGATTCCTCGCCTCGCAGCCTCTCTGCCGCGGCCCGGGTGAACTCAGAGACCTCGGCTCGAAAAGAATGGCTTGTAGGGCTAGGGCTTACGAGCTTACGTTTTCAGTTTTGGTTGCTTGGGTCAAGGGTTCAGTGTTTAGGAGTTGTTTCGGGTTTTCTCGGATAAACCAGGCGAGGTTCAGGGTTTAGGATTCAAGGGCCGTCGAACATGGGTTTAGGACTCAAGACTAAGATCCAGTTTGGCCCTACAGAGTGCAACAAGAGAGCAAGAACATATAGGTAATACCGGCCAAGCCCTCGCTGAGGTGCAGGAAAGCACCTAGAAACCTGAAGTTCACATCATAACACGTACTGTGCGACGCCGTGCGAGTATCTGCTGGTGTTGACATTCAGCCACTTACGTACCCCTACCTCTAAACGGACAATGACGAACGATGACAAACCTATGTACCGACAAAGACCAAGGCATCTGCGAGAGGCCGAATTGTATTGGGGGTTGGTGCGAGCTCACACATGGTTCGTGGCTATGGTGCCAGTTGATCAAGAAACACTGCTCGGCGCTCGAAGCCCCCTGAACAAACAAGCAAATCAAAGATGTGCGGCGCTTTTGGGCACCTGCGCGAACAGATCTCGTGATGAAACAGTTCTAGAAACTTGCGACAACTAGAAGCTCGCCGCTCCCTTCTGTCGTCAAGGATTCATGCCGACTTCTGCAAGATGAAGACCTCTGAGGGATACCTGAGAGCGCGAAGAATGATAGAGTTCCGTGTCTCAAAACAACGAAATGGAGATCGAAATACGCTTAAATACGCCAAACGGACCAAAAAAACACGCTTCGTGACAGCATTACCCTCCTCTCCGAGCAAAAATGGCTCGACAAGCATTTGCAATTCCAAGAAAGATAGCTTCTGTCTACGCAGTGTCGCTGCGAGTTTCCAGCAGCAGAGAACTCATGCGCTGATCCCTTTTGGTGGAGACTTGGAGGGTCCTGCCCTTTGTGGTGTCCTCTACTTGTGGGCAGCCAGAAAGATGACGACTTGTTGGTCTTGTGTCACACTGAGCTGAAAGGTTGGTCTTTGTTGCGCTTCTTCGAGGTGCTGAGGAAACTTCACGCAGAGGTATTGAAGCTAGGGCTGTTGTAAATTCGGGCTCCCTGACGGACCTTGTCCAGTAACAGTTTACTACAACAAGGTGCCGACAGCGACTTAAAGTCGCAAGATCCTTATAATGAGTGCATGCGCATGGTCGTATGCACAAGTTTAAGAAAGAAGATTTGGGCACACACAAACACACACACACATACCCAGTCTCAGCTGGTTGTCCTCTTTGCATCTCTTCAGCTCTTTGAATTGCGCACACTCACACAGCTTCTAAGCTTTTCATATCTCGGAAGGTACGTCCAGGTGATCAGCCTGGATATCCTCCCATCTCAAGAGTAGCTTCGTTGGCAGTGGACTCTTGAGTGGGCCACTGCCCCCTGCATTCTTTGCAAAACTGTCAACAGAGGTAGNACGTCCAGGTGATCAGCCTGGATATCCTCCCATCTCAAGAGTAGCTTCGTTGGCAGTGGACTCTTGAGTGGGCCACTGCCCCCTGCATTCTTTGCAAAACTGTCAACAGAGGTAGCTTCCTTGGGAACAGGAATTCCACACACACCTACCCGGTCTATGCCGGTTGTTCAAAGTCGGTTGCTGCAAGAAAAAAGAGACTACAGCACTTCTTCCAAGAAGCTACATGGAATTGCGAAGGCCTGATCCTACTCATGAAGAAATTCTAATGTTGAAACTCGCCGCTTCAACTCAGAGATTTCGGTGTTGGTGTTCTCAATGAACTCGATTAACAGTTCGCGAAGATCATGCTGAGCAAGGATGAACTTGGGGAGCTTGGTGAGCCGTTGTTTCCTTCAGTCAGTATCTGAAGTAGAGCTTGTGATAGGCGCTCACGTCGATCAGACGAATGTTCCATAGGTGAGTGTGGCGACAGCGTGACATCACCGGCTGGGATGGAATGATCGCTCATGACGCACTCAATGAGCACTACGAATAGAACTAGGCGATGGGCAGCCAAACTCCAACGGATACAGGAACACGAAATGACAAAGGTACATGCAGCTAGATGCCAATGCAAGCTTTATCAACGGAGCAATTTTATACGCAGTCAAACGGTCGAGGCATGCTGGAACTACACTGGGTCTTGCTGGGTCACCGCAAGTTGAGTGACGGGCAAAGAAGACTGTTGTTGGCTGGAAAAATGCTGCAGCACGTCCTGTACAAGAGCGTTTAGTGTACTTTGCAGCTCTTTTTTTCTTTCCACACAGCTCAGTAACTGCGTTGGCTATCTCCGTCATCTCTGCAGAAAGCTGGCTTTGCTGTTGTGCGAGATCCCGAATCTGCGTCTGAAGAGAATCAAGTTGTTGCTGCTGAATACGCTCAGTAGACGTTACCTGCTCGAAATGATGTCGGCAGTCAGAACGAAGAGTTTGAAGCTCCGCCTGGGTGTACTGGATCCATCTGTTGAGGGGGAGCAGTGGATCCAACGCAGATCCCATGATGTCTGTTCGCTGCATAGTCTTGGGATACGGACTTAAAACGGCTACTGTCGAAACAGGAGCAACTAAGGCAGCAGACTGGTGTGAGACTCTAAGCAAGTACACAAGTGGCAATGCAGGCAAGAGCATCTTTCTACAGGTAAGGGTCGTCACGTACATCGCTGACACACACGGAGAATCATGCGTCTTGCAGTATCTGCAGGACTTCATTGGAGAGACTCCAAGCCGAACGAATGTGAAACGCTATCAGAACAGTTCGGGTTCCTTCCCAGGGATCAAAAGTAGTATAAGGTACCTGAATTGGTAAAGCCACTCCTGGGATGCCGTCTAAAACAATTGGGCCTTGCATCTGCTCTAACCATAGTTGTCCGTTCCTGAAATGAGATAGTGGAATAAGGTGATTGGGAATAAAAGCATGATTATGAGAGTCTCGATGGATACGGGCCACGCAGTTGCGATTAATGGACACAGTGGAGAACTGTATCCCAGGAACTTGGGTACGAGCAATGCATACAAGAAGACGGGTGAACCATGGAAAAGTTCTCATTGCTGAATGAAGACCTGCATGGGGACCGTGAACAAACGCGCCGGATACCAGAGACGTAGATGTGGTGGCTGACGATGACGAAGACAGAGGCTGAAAAATAGCTCGGTCCGACAAAGCATGTGCCGGTAGAGTATCCATAACGGAGTCAATGTGGTCAAAGGTGATGTGATCTTGTAGTAGAATTTGTTGCGCGAGTTGGTCTGTGGGATTAGCAGGTTCAGGTAGTGGTTGTTGTAGTTGTAGCTGGTCACGAATGGCTACAACGTTAAAGCTCGGCTGTGCATCCACTTCAACATCACTGGAAATGTCCTGAATGGTGTTGTGTGACGAAATGGATCGTCGCGACGGTGTCGCTGCTGCGTTGTCCAATGCAGGGAGGGGTGCGGCGTTAGGATACCACGGCAAAACTAAGACCAATCCGTTGCTAAGGCGAAGCTGCAAAGTCATCCTACAGCTGAAGCAAAAGGGCTAACGGAGTAGCAGAAAGAAGAAAACTGGTTGGAGGCAGGCAGAGAAGTGCAGGACTCGTTTGGTCAGGGCCGCATTAGCAAAAAGCTAAGTACATCCGCGTATTCAGCGGAGCTGTGATCTAGAAAAGCCTGCCTGAAGGAACATACGATGGAGAGCTTGAAGCTGATCTTGGCGATCATCAGGAGGCCAGACATGTCGTAGTATACTATGTCGTTTGGCAGTGAAGGCTGCGATCTTTTGATGTATGGGTCCCGCACTCTCAGGGAGACGAATCTTCCAAGGCTCATCACGAATGAGTAAATGCAGTCGGGCTTGATGTGCGATAAGGTCAAATCCCAGGAACTCTTGGTCTGCATCCGCGGATACCACATGTTCCAACTCAACAGGATGTTCATAGAACATACTGGAGAATAGCTGCTGCAAAGCCGGAAGATGGGTTTTGGCAGAATCCACTATCAACAGTCTGTTGTCAACGAAAGGTCCAAGCTGTTGAAGGAGATTAGGATGTTGCTCCAGGAAATGCTGTTCTAACAAGGAAACCGCTAGATTCGCGAGCATGGGGGAAATCTGGTTCCCAATAGTAGCACCACGCTGCTGTCGAAAAACTTTGCCCATGATGGTGAAGACACTGCACTCACAACTGAGCCGACAAATATCCACAACATCACGTAGATACACAAGATACGTCTTCCTGGCACCTCGTCGCTGGCGCCCTTTCCAAATCCGAAGCTTAGTGTCTTGTAGGTCAAGACGAACGGAAAACACGTCCGTCTGTATGTCGCCTCTGTGCTTGGAGATGTAGCGCTGCACTACTTCAGATACGCTAGACAGTATTCTGCTGACGGGAATAGACGTAAAGAAGCCAATCAGATCTTGATTGTGGACTTCGGGATCGAAATCTACTGGTAGGTTCCGCAGGAAAGTCGTCAGTTGGGTCAGCATGTGGGGCAAAGTAAGAAGACCAAAAGATTGGGGGCAAACATCACGGATTAGCAAGTCTAAGACGATGGATGTGGAGCCGCGCGTAGATGAAAAAGCTGTACGAGATGATGGGGCGTGCAACCCGATACATCTTCTTCCTCTTCAGTAGCAGATACGCAATGGGAATGCTGCTGCTACGGAGGTTGACTCCCCAAGAATAATTCTTGAGGAAGGTCTGTCGAGAGGACTCTTGCAGGAACACACTACTGGGTAGCTTGGGTAACGTCCAAACTCAGCATCTCGTACACTTGCGTATCTCCAAAAGTAGCCTTGTACACTTGCCAAGTAAATAAAGGGCAGAACACATGGGTATGAGTGATAGCATGATCTCGCCCATGAACAAAGAAGCCATCCAGAATGTTGCGAAGAAAAAGCACATCTTTGTACTTCAAAGCAGGAAACGAATCATGTAAATGTAAGGGCCATTGTTCATCCAGAAAGTCTGACCACATCTGAAACGAAATGTCAAATAGACCATAGTGCAGACACCATTTCTTGACACTCTTCCAAGTCTCGATAAGGTAGCTGGCTTTCTTGGGGTAGATTTGAGAATCTGCAGAATGTCGTAGATACTCTCGAAGACGGGTGGAAATGTTCAGTAAATGTGCAGGGCTGGCAATATGTCCATCCACTGTTTGTAGTTCAGGATGCTGCTGCTTCCAAAGTTCACAATGACATGTGGGAGGTTGATCCCATGTTCAGGACTCTGCAATGGCGATGTTGCTGTAAAGGACGGAACGAAAAGAACAATGCTTACCCGAAATAACAGTTGTATTGGGTAGATGAAACGGTACTAGAAAATCTTTATACCGAATGATGTGGCCTCGGATCCACGTCCTGACATTGGCGGCAAACGTCGAATGCCAGAAAAGGTATACAAAGAGGCTGTGCAGAACGTGGGATGGGAAGATTGCGAAATCGTAGACAGCGCTTGAGTGTGCATTTAACTGCTGATCGTGGTGGGTCATCCAAGAAGCCGGACATACGGAATAGAGCATAACACTGAAGATCCGAGACTTGCGCGCTACGGAGTAGCCGCTCAGCATCGAAAACCCGAAGGCCGCCCTGTGAAATGGCAACTAGTATAGACCATCCTTCAAGAGGTGACAAACAGGTCGAACTGTACAACCGAAGGATACCCAAAGTACGAAGACGACGGCGAACACGTAGCCAAAGTCTACGTCCAGGAGTTTGGTAGGTGGTATTTCCTAATTTAGGCACCGAAGTTCGGGTAGCGGACGTAGGATTGAGTTTAGCAATCCAGGGCATATTTAGTTGCGGCTTCCAAAGCTGAATGAGTGCACACTCTGCAACACGGACTGCAGTTTTATTGTAGTACTTCTCGAAAGGAAGAATCAGACTGTCATAGAAGTTCGCGTGTATGTGAAAATAATGTACCATGAGCTCCGTATTGGTAAACCGTCCCTGCTGTAGTAGTCGAAGCTTGCGGATGCGAGCGTCTTGTCGTGAATGAACAGACGTTGTAGTAGAACCTATATAAAATTTGCGAGAATCAAGCAGTATCCCTTGCGCATGCCAATGTCTTTTGTGCGAGGCTGGCACCACGATGACATAGGTGGCAAAAGGTTCTTCAAAAAGCAGAGCCATCTGGAGTAATGTAGTGCCCACAAAACGACTGGTTCGTCTCTTCCAGGTGTTCATAGCAGCAATGGTGGAAGTAGAGTACTGTATTGCATGAAGCCAAAGAGAAGCACAAAGTACTCGTAAAGGTCGACGCAGGCCAAATAGTGGAGTAAAACTTTGTGAGGCATGCAATAAAGCCATAAGAGCAGAAATGAAGACGCGGGTTTGAAACCAGTCAAAGGGCACATGATGACTGCCAATCGGCCCTAGTCAGTCAGCAATGCAAGTAGCTGCGATGAGAACCTGATGAATTTCAGGCTCTTTGATTTTGGTTGCCCACTGTACTGGCAAGCCAATCTGGGCGCACTTATCGCGAAGCTGCTGAATGATCATGGGGTCCAAGCAGGGTTGCATCTGCTGTGCTAAGTCCAAGGCCTTTTCAATGCTTTGGGCTTTTTCGGGACCCACTTTGGCTTTGATGTTCTTAAGCCACTTCGAAATGTTGGTTTTGGCCACTCCCTGAGTAGGGTACTGCTGGAAAATCCGGGCCGTAAGCTGACACGTGGGATCCAAAGCCTTATCCACAAGCTCTTGCGAAGGATTACACGAAGAGGAAGCCTGAATCGGAAGGCCTCCGACCGTGGCAGTTTTACTGCACAAACGGATGCGCTTGGCAGGAGGCTGACTCATGGCTGGGGGACTTGGGGCTTTGTTTTTGGCCTTTTCGGCTTCCAATTGGGCCTGAAGGTCTGCGATGAGCTGAGTTTGATCTGATGATGAAGCTGCACTGCTAGCAGTTGAAAAAGGCTGAAGGCACTCTAGTTCGTCTAGGTCCCACTTCTGTTCTCTAATGGCTGTAAGAAGCTGGGATGAGAGCACGGATTCGTTCACTTTTCTGGCAATCACTAGTGAAACATACTGGCCATGTGAAAGCGCACGAAGATGATGGTTGTTCCATCCCCGCCAAAGCAAATCAGTGAGTCGTATGTCTGAAATATCACGGCCTGCTAGACGATATTTCGACGCCCNACATACTGGCCATGTGAAAGCGCACGAAGATGATGGTTGTTCCATCCCCGCCAAAGCAAATCAGTGAGTCGTATGTCTGAAATATCACGGCCTGCTAGACGATATTTCGACGCCCAGGATGTTGGGGCGACCTTTCTAAGCATCGTCTTTCCATACACCTCCTTCGAGTCTAGGTGTTTTTTGTCCGGCTTGAAACTATCCGGGGAACCCTTCAACGTAGGGCACTCCTGTAGGCGAAGCGTAATCCCACTGGTCACTCCATGTGTTCTGCTTCTTCTCTGGGGTAGACCATTTGCTATGCGCCCAGGTCTCACTTGTGGACTGCGAATTGGCTGACCATTGTGCTTTCTCGTTGGAGGACTGCGAATAAGCGGGCCACTGAGAATTCCACGAAGACCACGACATGACGCTAAGCTGAGGCGTGATGAAGGGAAGTCAGGGATTAGCGAAGCTGATGATGGAGCCGATAAATCTACGCTAAGACACCTATGAATGAGATGCTGCATGTCATGAAGGCGATACAAACTGCAAATGGGACGATTTTATGCATCCGTGCGGACAACGATGATCGGCGCTAATGTTGAAGCTGTCATGACTGACTGGGTGAAACCGAGATGCGTTCCTAGCTGCTCAAGTCTATACTTTGAAGGATGTAGATAGCGTCCATTACACTCCCACACTCGTTGGCTCTGGAGATATTTCGCATTGTCAATGGTGTCGCGGTGACTCAATTGAAGATGAAAGCGCTGGGTCAGGCCGCTAGTGTACACCGGGTCGCGAATCACCACGTCAAAACGAATGATGTAATCTTGAAGGTCCCAGTGCAATGAGGCTTCGGCCGCCTTTCGTTTCATGTTGCGAAACGTAAGTTACTCTCGAGCCCAAGTACTGGTGTACACAAGCAAATGCAACATAACGCTAAAGCACATGCAGGAACAGGCAGTGTCACTCAGCAAAGACTGCGGCACTATCTTTTCACTCATGACATGAGGACGATCCACTCAATCTTGGCCAAATCAACTCTAATTGCCCAACGCTTGTCCGTGGACTTACTACGAACAAGGCCTGCACGTGTGGCAAGATTCAGCTCTACCCAAGTCGAAGACCAAGGATACTTGGTGTGACCTCCTGTAACGCAACCACTCAACATCACTCCGGATTGTTGCTTCGTGTGGTGAAAAAGAGAGGCACACTGCAGAGCAAGCTCCTCAACTGTCATCGGTTGATGTGTGTGTTTGAGGAGCGAGTAGAATGCCGACACCGGGAAAGTATCCGGTAGACCCATGCGGTCCGTAGCTGAGGGCAGAATGAGGCCCGTCTTCATGATCCCCAACAACCCCTGGGCTGACGTCATGTGAAAAAATTGGTAAAACTCGTCACCCGTGGCTTTCTGAACATTGGGGCCTGGAAAGTTGCGAGTACGGAGCATCCAAATAATTCGGCCTGTAGCTGTCTGAAAAGAACGTCCCCACAATATGATGCTCGAAGGTTGATATCCAAGAACATGCATGGTTCTGGTAAAGATGCGCACAACAGTGTCTCGATGCTGATGAACTTCACTATGAGTAGACAAAAGATCATGCAACCACCTTGGCCATCTAGTGAGTTCATGATCCATATACTGTTGCATTTTCTCAAACTCTTCCTGCATGAACTGCTTTCTTTGCTCCATGGTGCGTAGCTGAGAGAACTCGAAAGGATAAAAGATTCCCCGAGGCACCGAAGCAGATGGAACTTGTCCAAGGGGGGGGGCCAATCGTAGTTCAGCGGAATCCAGTTTGCAAGACGAATAGAGTACGCTAGGTCATACTCATCAGAATCTTGCGCGGGATAGCTGTTGGGCTCACCCTTCTTATTGTACTCTAGGTCGTCCAAGACCTGCGTCGACGATGTAGGTGTCAACGAACTTGGTGGAGGTACGTTTGCATGACTAGCTCGCTGCAAGAAACCTGCAAGTCCTCCAACAGTAGGGCGAAAAGGTGNGATGTAGGTGTCAACGAACTTGGTGGAGGTACGTTTGCATGACTAGCTCGCTGCAAGAAACCTGCAAGTCCTCCAACAGTAGGGCGAAAAGGTGAAAGCATCGGCTCAATCACTTTAGGCGTTGGTGGGAGTGGTGGCGGTGGTGGTGGAGGTGGAAAAGTGGCTGGTGGGGCAGTGTTGAGATTGTCTGATGGTGAAGGTGTGGTGGGTGGTGGGAGAGGTGCTGAATGCTCGTGGCTGCTGTTGGCAGGTGTCGATTGTTCTGGAGCTCTGCGTGAACGAAGATCACCAGGTGGGGTGTCTAGAATAGCCAGTGCATTGGAAGAATCTTTCGGAATATTACTCTGTAGGTGATTGCTTCCCAACCATTCTTCCGGAGGGTACTCCGATCTCATGTGAGTCGAGTAACTGACTGGCTGAGGGTTGGTTTCCGTAGCTGGCACACCTGTCAAAGGCGGTGGGCGGGTTTCCTTACCTGGTAGATCTGTCAAAGGGCGGGGGGCTTCTTGTGATAGAACCAATCCATCGTGTAGGTGGGGCTTCTCTGCGTCGACGTCTGCTACGGGATCGACGTCGATCTGTGAGAGCTTGAAGTTCTCTAGATGACTTGCCCTCATAGAAGTGGAAGTTGAATATAGGAGCCATGGCGAAGTAGATGAACTAGGCACACAGAAAAGATGTCTGACAAAGGTGATGATACCAAGATGGAATAAATAATCTGAATGGTGATGGATACAAGTGGTATTGTAGTTGACGATGCGAACAGCACTAGAGCCACAGCTTCATGGTAGCGTCCAGCATGAACAACGAAAGCAAATTTGACGGCTTCAATCTCAACGAGAATTGCAGGCATGAGACAAGCTTGTGTTCTCCTACATTGACGAAACTCTGATCTCTTGCAGGCTGAGGAGTGAAAACTCAGCAAAGTATCAATTATGCCTGTTCAGATCTGCTCACGGCGTACGGCTACGCTTCCTCTTTCGGTTCGGTGATACGCTCTCAGAAGCCACCTAGTGGAAGAACTCGATGAACGAGCTGTGGTTACTGAAGTCTTGGCCGAAACATTGTTGCTCTGCTTTGCAGGATTAGTTCTGGCACGAATCCACGCAGTAGTAACTAGAAAGCATTCCCAGTACCATGTGTGCGTGTCTGGAGTCTTCTTCCAACACCAACGCCACACCACCAAAGATGTAGGAGGCGAACGACTGCGCTCACGAGGGACTTCCATGATAGCTATTCTAGAGCAGACTGTTGAGCAGTGAACAGCTAGTGCAGAACTTTGACGAAAGCAAGATTTAGCTAGTAGATGATGTCTGGTCAGACTGTCGGGATGTATTCAGGTGTTCACGCCGTCTACTGCCAATCAAGAGGGAATTCAAAAGGCACGGCTTGTGTACTATCCATCTAACGCCGACTACTGCCAGTCAAGAGGGAATTCAGAAGGCACGGCGTGCGCTATCAGTCTAGTGCCGTCTACTGCCAGTTAAGAGGGAATTCAGAAGGCACGGCATATATACTGTCTGTCTAATGCCGAACAAAAGGGAATTCAGATGCGCGGTATCCTGTTAGCAACAGTAAAACAAGAGGCATTTAGACATCAGCAAGTTGTCATCTGGTGCAAAGGACTTTAAGGTATGCGTATGAGTCATGACGTCATCAGAACATCACTAGTGTAGGACATCTCTACTTCTAGTTGTGTGCTGGACCACTTCGGATGGCCTGATTCCGAATCTCAGCACACTGCGTCAAATCAAGATACTCTCTCAGGCCGCCGGGGTATTCAGGAATAGTCGGCAGCTGGTGGGCGTCAGGAAGGTCTGAAGTTGGGAGTATTCAGCGTTTGGGTGTATTCAGCGTTCGGAGGTATTCAGCATCTCAGCGTTTGGAGGTATTCAGCATTTGGGTGTCTTCAGCGAGCATAGTAGACCGAAGTCTACAATTCAGGAAATACTGTCAAGGAGCGTAGTAGACCGAAGTCTACAATTCAGGAAGTACTGTCAAGGATCTTGAGAGTATTCACATCTCAGCGTTTGGGAGTATTCAGCGGCTGTAGTAGACCGAAGTCTACAATTCAGGAAATACCGTCAAGGAACTCAGGGAGTATTCAGGAGATTCCCCGCAGACCGAGGGGCCGGCAGCGCTTTGACAGAATTACTGCCGGGATCACACACACATACCCAGTCTCAGCTGGTTGTCCTCTTTGCATCTCTTCAGCTCTTTGAATTGTCCACACTCACACAGCTTCAAAGCTTTTCATATCTCTGCAGGTACGTCCAGGTGATCAGCCTGGATATCCTCCCATCTCAAGAGTAGCTCCGTTGGCAGTGGACTCTTGAGTGGGCCACTGCCCGCTGCATTCTTTGCAAAACTGTCAACAGAGGTAGCTTCCTTAGGAACAGGAATTCCACACACACACACACACACGCACACACACACGCACGCACACACACACACACACCGAGAGAGAGCGAGAGCGAGAGAGAGAGAGAGAGCGAGAGAGAGAGAGAGAGAGAGAGATAGGGTTATGAGAAAGAGAAGGGCAAAGAGAGAGAGAGAGAGGGATCGATAGACAGCGAGACGGGGACATGCACACGCCAAAAAGGCCTGCTTTGCCTACTTTATTCTGTGGNAGAGAGATAGGGTTATGAGAAAGAGAAGGGCAAAGAGAGAGAGAGAGAGGGATCGATAGACAGCGAGACGGGGACATGCACACGCCAAAAAGGCCTGCTTTGCCTACTTTATTCTGTGGCCGACGGCACAAGCTGTCAGACATGGAGGCTACGTTTTCATAAACAAGGTGCTCTTCGTACTGATGCTTGACAACGAACTTGTCCACGACCTCGTTCGGTTGATTTCAACAGCGAACGGTTAACAACACAGCCGATCTGAAGCCTTTCTGCAGGTGTTGTCAACGCTTGGCAGCAGAACCACAAACAACGAAACTGGCATTGGCAGCAGTGCTAGGATCGGCGGTAAGGGGAGGAGCAGTGGGGATAGTACTGAAAACTCTTTGTTGCCTTGCACTAGCCGCAGCTTTCGCCTGATACGCTGCCAATATCCGCAGAAAGCCTGAAAACAAGACCGTTCTTTTACCCACCTCGCCTGCAGGCCATCGGCCAGCGGGAGCGATGCTGAGGCCAAGAGAGCACCGGGTGCCATCTCGAGGGAAAGCCTGCATACGACACTCGCATTGGGCCAGGTAAGGGCGGCCTGACATGGTGACGAGGTGCTGTCGTGCCGTACATATGAGCAAGTGTCAAGCAAGGACAAACTACACAGACATAAGTCTCTAGCAAAACGAAAATGACGGATCACGGCGCAAGAAACGCTTGCGGGACACATCACGCAGTACCACCGACTTCCCTCGTCAGAGGGTGTGCACCAGCACCGAGCAGCTAGAATCAGTTTCGGATGTAGGGTTTAGGCTTTCACCTCTTTCCAACAGGTGGTTGGGGCGACAGGCCCGCAGTCCGCACCCAAAGTTTCTCGGTCGTTAACCGTTAGGTCACCCCCCAAAGTTCCACGCGCAGCTGTGAGATCCCGTGCTCCTTGCAAGGACAGCCCCCACATATCAGGTCAAGTTCCCATCCGTGCGTTCTTTGTGCGACCCAAGTTTGAGCCTTACCGCCTGCTTCCAGATGACCCACGCCGTACGGATGTGATCCGACTGGCCGCAACATACCCTGACATTGAGGCCCAAAGCCGCGAGACCCCAACACTCAAAAACTACAACGTGAAGGTACCGCACTACTAGCTGTTCAAAGGACATGCGTTTGGCGAGACCCCACAAGTGTACAGGTCTGTATGGCCACACCTGTGCGAGCCACACGGTGCACATTGGGCCCACAGTACAGTGTGGCGTACCTGTTGTACTCGGAATGTTCATTGTACTCCAGGCACGCAATGTGTGCCAACTAGTCTGTCGCAGAGATCCTTGCATGTATCGCGCCCGGATCGTCTGCACGGGCTCCTTGCATTAAGCTCCGAAATTCCTAAAACCCAGACTTCAGTACTTGAAGTCGGCACCTGCCAGCACCCGCAGATCCCCCAAGCCCTGCCTCCGGTGCAAGGAGCGGCGGCAATCCAGATCACAGGCCGGCCCCTGAGAAATATGCGTAATGGTAGTTGGTCTGTATCTATGGACCTACTCATCTTTCTATCCGTACTTTTGTCTGTATCTCTCTCTCTACCTTCCTGTCTACCAGTTTACACTGCCGATACGCGTTGCATTTCCTTTCTGATGCGTGTGTGCAGTGTAGCTGGATGGATGGATGGATGGATGGATGGATGGATGCTCACGCTAGCTTCGATTCAGAGAAGCTTAAATCTTACGGTCATGAGAATCCTCAAACAGCAAGCCTGTCATCCACATTCAGCCACTAAACCCCAACACGTCACTGGAGATGCATCCACCAAAACACAAAAGCGGGCCGAGCCTGTGGTATTCGAATAAGAGATGCTTCGCCAAAGCTTTCAAGACGCCTCACTCATGTCCAAAGCTGCGGACTTTGGGAGTTTTGGTTTAAGCCGTTCGGGCGCTGCGACTCTATTCAAAGCATGAGGCCTGTGCAACAGTTTGCATCAACACGCCGTTGTGAGGCATGTCATTTTAGAAGTGGACCTGTAAGCTTCCAGCTTGTGACCTCAACACCCACGCATTTTTCGCAACCCCCAAACAGACAAAAGGGCCGAAAAGCTATCGGACCCTTCTGACATGCGGGCCCAACTCTGTAGCCTCCTAAGAACTTGAGGATGGCTTCCTCTTTGCCGTCTCTCTAACAGTTTAACATCCAAGCAGCTTCTCAAATCCGTCCGCTTGTTACTCCCTAAGGAACACGTGTTTAAAACCCATCCAAAGCTACGAGACCCTCCCTCTGAGTAGCTGAGTGCCGCGCTTGACATCCGCGCATCGGTACTCCAAGCGCTCAGCGTAGCCGTGGCGCTCCTGAGAAGCCGGGCTTTGATGACTAAGCTGCCTGTGACATCCGAAAGCGGGGCCCTAGCGCCTGCTGAGTGCGTTTACGATGCTAGAAGTGGTCGCTCTCCAGTGACGCATTCAAGTTTATTTGGCTTGCGACACGTCAGGTAACAGGCATCCTGGAACTTGACAGCTTCAGAGATGCAGAACTAAAAGTCCGAGGCACTGCGATGTCTTTGGCGGATGCCTTTGGGATGGATTCGAGGCTCTGGAACAATCAAGTTTTGAAGAACGTGAGTGGTAAGACTTCGGCCAATTTACGTGCGAGTCAAGTGTGGGGTTCATGTTCTGGCATCTCCCATTTGAAGCCGTCCCTCGAAAACTTCGTCGAGCATCGACCCTCTCGCAAGCCTGAACAAACCCATTCGCCATCGTGTCCCAACTTACCCAGTAAATTCTGTGTGCGCTTGACCTTGAAAGCCCAAACTGTTGGAATCCCAAACCCGCAAGTCCTGAACCCGAAGCCCGTACTGTTCACCATGCCACCACCATGGACTCGCACAGGATGTCGAAGAGCAGGCAGCGGGAAAATCCGAAAGCCAGTGCGAAGATGCAGTCCTTCACAGGGTTACGAAGTCAGCTTGGGACTGAGGGTTGTCGGACAGCCGCTGAGTTCAATGGTCTAAGCACAAACCCTGCGACATCCTCGCTGTTTTGAACCTCGCAGTCTAAATCACCGTATAAGCCCTAATCACCCTAACACTGCAACCAGCCTGAACCCGAAACCTTGAGTCCAGAAGCCCCAATCCTGCCTCACCCAGACCCGAGCCCAGCGTCAGCAGCACTCCGCCGCGCGCGGCGCGGAGGGCCGGGCGCTGGGCCATGGCCTCAGCGTAACGAGGCCGGACAGCCTTTTTCTTTTAATCTTCGGCCTTTGGGCGCTTGGGATCCTCCTCCCTGCAGTGTGAAAGTTTGGACGCACCCGTTTTTGGCGTTCACTTCCCACCCCCGCCCGACACCCCTTTATTTTACCTGCTGTTGCCGCCCTCCCCCCCGCCACCCCCCCCGTCCTGCTGTTTTTGCCCCTCCCTCCCACTTCTGCATCCGCACTTCTCTTTCACATTACAGAAACAAGTCGATGAGTTCTGTCGGCGTGCTGGTCTCCGGCAAGCCGAGGCGGGCGGTGTAGCGTTAAAATTAAATAGCCTGTTCTGCACACTTCGAGCCTCGTAACGAGTCCTTTGCTTCCAGTAGCTGTGGCGGATAGCCAGCTGCGATGCGGGCAAGAACGTCCCGCTCTCGCGACCGGGATGATGTGATGCAGGTTAAAAACATGTGGAGCAGTTCTTCCGGAACTCTATGGTCTCTCAGCCAGGGACCGTGGACCCTCTGTGGACACTTGCGTTGTTACTTTGCAGTCGCATTCGCAGTAGTAGTAGCCGTCGCAGTCGTCGCCGTCGTGCGCTAGTCGTCGCCGTCAGCCGCTGGTGTCGTCGTAGGTGCAGCAAGTGTTGTGCAAAGAAACCGTGCGAACTCTTCGGATACGGCGCAAGCCCCTTCAAACTCGATGGCCCTGACGTCCAGGCAAGGCACTTGCCATTCATCGAAAGTCAACCACGTGTAGGGACAGGACCTCAGGAGCAACCAGCTGATTTGGCATCGACAACATGGCACCCAACCGGGAAGGGGGGACGGAGGGCGATCTGCGAATGAAGCTTGCACCAGGAAGATTGGCCTTACCCTTGCTGCGATCTCCCCCCACTACATCTACGTAATTGCATTCGACTCAAGAACCACCTACACCACAGCGATGCCATCATTTTCGAATCACGCTTCCACACACGACTGTCAACCAACACGACAACCAAAGGCTCCCAGCTGAAACCCACAGCAAGCAGACAAGCAGCCGTGAGCCTCTGGCAAGCGAACCAAAAACCACGAGCCCGCCTACACCACAGCCACCGCAACCGCACAGACAGAGAAGACGACCACCAAAGGCCCCCACCTCGTCGAACACCAAAATCCTGAGCCTCCACCACCAGAAACCTAACGTGAAGCCAAGGAAGCTGCCCGGCGCAGACGTCCGTGCGCTCGGAAGCCCAGCGAACAAGCCACGCCTCGAGGTACAGAGTCTCTCATGGCACTTACACGCATTCTGTCGGTGTCTGTCTGCCTGTCTGCCTGTCTGCACAGAGCGTTCTCCACTTGTATGCCTTGCAGCGTTGAATCCAACCCACAAGATTTGCTCCTTGCCTCTTCGCTGCTTCCTTTCCAGGTTTGATACCACAGACCCACGCAGAATATGGTTTTGGCACATGTCCTGGAACTGCGACCAGAACTGCCAGGCTTCTAGGCCCTGCGGCTAATTTTGCTGTTCTACTGCACATGCAGGTGTCGTCCATCCAATAGGAATTCCTTGGCCCGGGCACCGGGTCGTTCTCCAGCCGCCGAAGGTCCGCCAGCGCAGCAGACAGAGAAGCGGCGAAGGTCGGGGCCTCTAGCTAATATCTCGGAGATGAAACTTTATCATACCACCACCAGCCGAGGAGGTGAAGAATGCAGTACCGTCTTCAGGTCTTTGTGGCTCCTATGATTCTACGCTTCTTGGGTTTGTCACAACTGCCAGTGTTAGGATTCTCTAACTTTCAACACTAGAACAGCTGCCAGTGTTAGGATTCTCTAACTTTCAACACTAGAACAGCTGCCAGTGTTAGGATTCTCTAACTTTCAACACTAGACCATGATCTTTGATCATGTTGTTGCTCCTGCATCGAACAGTGTGCTTATAAAAGCTGTCTGTCGAGATTGTTGCTGTTATTCCCTCAACTTGAATCATACTCTGAACCTTCCAGCCCTCAAGCCCCAACTCCCAAATGGTAAACCCCAAATCCAACACCCCAAACACCACCCCAAACTCCGAACCCTGCAAAAAAATCGAGAGCTCATAATGGAAAATGTAGCATTCCCCAACATCCTATTTCGATGAGTCAGGCACCACTATTATTAAACCATGCAAAATGCTGTGGAAGCCCAATCAAGGCCTGACTGGTAAGGATTTGGGTGCCAATAACGTTTTGACCGAAACGTTTTGACCGAAAGTTTTGGCCGAAACGCTTCGTTTTGCAAACTTGGTTCCGGGAGGTTGTTAAAGCCCCTATACTAGATCCAACAACCATTTGTGATAAACCCTAAAGCCCCAAAACACTCAACCCTAAACCCTCACATACCCAGACCCCCGGGGAGGATCACTAAGGGTAGTTTATAGGAACCCCCATTAAAAGATCTACTTTTTGGATCCTCCCGGGGGTCTGGGTACCCTCACTACGCCTGGTGCCTCGGCAGCCAGCGCCGCTCCGAAGGCTGCAGCCTCCTGGGCTCGGAAGCGGCGATAAGCCTCCTGCAAGGCATAGGGAAGTCTTTCCTAGGGTCTTACACAGCACTTAGGGGACTTAGAGTTCTCTCTCTCTCTCGCTTTCCTAGGGTCTTACACAAGTCTGGCTTTGACAGCACTTAAGTGACTTGGAGTTTTTTCTCCCCTCTGTCTGTCTCTCTCTCTCTCTCCAGGTTTGGCGTTATCGGGTTTAGGGCTACTTGAGGGTTTATGGTTCAACGCGCAGTTGAAGACTTGAGCTTCCAAATCCTTCGACTCTTCTGCCTCGCTGTGCAAGGACTCAACTCTTATACAACCGCATGAAAGGCTCGCGCTGCCGGGAATGGCCCATGACATCTGAGCCGGTGTGAACTGACGAACATCTTCATGACTTCCGTTCTCGCTAATGCAATCAACATGTATCAACTCCATGCCCATAGGTATCATGAAAAGGAAAGAGCAGAACTCAGGAAAGCCAGCACCCCTGCCGCTAAACCCCAGCACACCCTAATGTTTCGACCTCGCCCTCCACCACGGGCACCAGAAAGCTCGATGGCGACAAACCCTGCCTGGGACGCTGCGTGCTTCAGGCACAGTTTCAGCATCTGTTTGCCTCAGGCCAAGGGCTTGCGTGTTTGCACGAGCAGGCCGAAAGGATGAGAGCCTTGTAGCGGACATGCCCCAAACCCAATGAGGGAAAAGCCATGCTACCGCAAAACCCAACTTCTGCATCCCGGAGGCACCGAGTGCAGTTCTAGGGCTCTGCCCCAGCTTGCACGTGCTTCGGCCTGTTCATGTGCGATACTTGACGCACAGAGAGAGAGAGAGAGGGAGAGAGAGAGAGAGGCAAACAAGATGAGAAAGAAACAGACGAAGACAAGAGCCAGCGAGCGAAGGACTGAGGGAGAGAGGTTCCTACCTTCGTTATGCTCATCGTGATGTGCCGAAAGAGTTTGGGCGCTTGTCTGCCACGCTTTTTCGGTCGCGAGGAAAACGCTGAAAGCTGTGGTTTTATTGATGCTTTTGGGATTTGTCGAAGGCCTCGGAAGTTTGGAGGCTTCGCGGGTCTGGGCCGGCATGACCTCCGCCTACGCAACTTATATAAAGGCATAAAGGCGCCCGCTTTGAGCAGCTCAGTTCGCCCAAGACACCCTCACCTCTCATCTCTGCCATGACCAGCATCTCCATCAGGATCACCATCAAAATAATCTTTCGCTTGAAGCTGTGGTGGTGGTGGTGGTGGTGGTGGTGGGCGGTGGTGGTGGTGGTGGCGGCGGTGGCAAGGACGGCAGGAAGGAGGCCTGTCGCCCGAGCATCCAGAGAGTGGTGCCAAGGTCCTGAAGCCAACAGTCCGGGTTGAATCACTTTCAACCACCGGCTGTAAAAGGAATGTGAGGGCCAGTTCTCGATTTGTGCTTGGGGTTGAGGCACAACGAGAATACAAGAGCCGGTGTTATGAGTCTAAGCACCGGAGAAAGGTCGTTTGATCAATCCCTGTTCAGCTCTGCTCTTGGGTGCGAAGTAGAGATTTGAACAGAACAGGCTCCGAACCTGTGTAGCTGCACGACGTGTCTCGCCAGCAAACCCCGCAAATGCCAAGAATTGAGTGGTGGACCCTGAAGCTTCGACAGTCCACCACCGGCTGAGATCGCCCAAAGCTTTCAAGTAAAGACCTGCCGAGCTCGTACAAAACTCCTAGAGTCCAAGATCTCACTCTCACGCTCATAGCCTGCCAGGAAACTCAAACAGCAACCCTACGAGTAACCCTAACAGTAATCACAGATAACCCGCAGAACCGAGGAGCCGCCGCCGCACCGCGGCGCCCCGTCGCTGCCCTCAGACTGGGCTCGGCTTCGTGAAGCCCTCAGAGATCGGGCGCTCTCATGCCAGGCGAGGGTTTGGGTTTGGGGTGCTTGGGTGGAGGTGGGACCCTATGTTTGAGTTGGATCCGCTCTTTGCTTCTAAGAAAGGAACCAAGGTTCTTACTTGGGTTGTCGGGCACATATACTGCAGCAGTTAACAGGAGGGATCACCAAGCGGGGTGCTTAGGTACCTGCAGGCTTTTATTGTTTCGGGTTCAGGGCTCATCGCTTCGTCACATGTCATGTAAGAAAGTAAAATGCCTCAAAACCCTGCTCCACTCCTTCTAATGGCAGCAAGGGTTTTGGGATCCGCCTTTGCGGAAACATGTGTCTTTCTGCCGCTCGCCTAGCTAGGACATGCCGGATTTCAAGGCCAGAGGACAGAGACAGCGATGGAAACTCAACGGCCTGCTGATGTCAAAGACTGGAATAGCAAAACAGCAAATCATCTGCAACAGAAGGCTGCGCTGCCCAGATCCTCAACTTCAGCATCCGCAAAACCTAATTACACGTGGCACTCTCACGACGGACACAAGGTTTACAACACCAAGAAAAGGTCTTTCGGTGCACGGTTTCGCACAGGCTCTTGCACCCAATGAGGTCACTCACTCTCAGTCATCAGGCCTTCTTCTGACAGGTTCTCAGAGCAGGCACCGCTCACCACTCATACTCACTTAGCAGTGCACACCCTGAAGCATCTGCGCATAACAGCTGTCAAGCAGCCGAAATTGACTGCTAGACGCTCCACCATATGCATGTTTTGAGATTCAGGCATTCAGGGTTTGGGATTCCTAGTTTTTTGGAGGCCTCTGGAGAGTCGATCTTTGTTTTTTGGGGGGTCAAGCGCATTCTTGGATTACAGTCAGCACGCTCACGGAGGGGCGGCACGTGCAACGCCGGTCCGTACCCAAGAAACCTGACCCTGTGCCGTGTAGCTGGGCGGCGCTGTCTTCGGAGAAGAAAATCTGGCAGCACCATGCTTGTCGCATATTAGCTAGCCCGCTACAGTAACAGCAGATTCACACGGCATCCTCGACTAGATGTAGAAGTGCTGAGTCAAAACAAGCTGGCTTGGAACTGGAAGGCTGCTTCCGACGCGTCACGACCCAAAGCTGCAGCCCCTGCAGCGCTGCCGTCACGGCGCAGCTGCACTTCGGCCTAGCACGGAGAGTGCAATGTGGGGAGCACGATGGAAGTGCAGCAGTACTTGCGACAGTTTTAAGGCTATTGTTAGGCCACTGGTCTCTGAAGTTCCGTTGGAACGGATGGGCGAAGACCACAGGTCGTGTGAAGTTCAGGACTCGGACTACCTCTCCCCTTCGCTTCAAGGCCGCTGCACAGGAGGAGCTAACCGTTTGTGGACCGTGATGAACAGGGCCCCAAAGTCCGATCAACATTTGTCAAATATCGCTTTACAAGGATTCCGTCACATGTTTCTGTGAGGTATCGCTTTGCTCTTGTGAAAGTAAGAAGACCATCACCATCAGACTCACTGATCCTACTCGTAGCTTGCCCTGCCCGCTGCTGCCCTTCATTGCTCTTTACTGCCCTTGACTGCCCTTTACTGCCCTCTGCTGCCCTTTACTTCATGGAGCAGTGGCTCATAAAACGATCCGGTAGGTATCGATTAGGGTATCGATTGGGTATCGATTAGGGTATCGATTGCCTAGCCATATCAAGGAAAATTTGGGCACAAATGACGTGGCCGCACAGAAATGTCACAACAGATGATCTGCGTTGATCGTATCGCTTTGGGGGGGTCCTATCGCTTGCCAAGGAAATTGGCAAGATCCTGCATTCGAAGCTTTGACGGATGTTCATATTAAGGTTCTAAACCCTAAACCCTAAACTCGTTAAGGCTCCTCTAGGCTTCCGAACTTCCCTGAACCTCAAGAACTCAAAGGTGAAAGCCCGGGCCTCGCTCCAGCGACCGGTCTTGTCCAGAAGCTCGCGGTACCTTTGAACGTTTCAGACTCGATTCGGTTTAGGGTTTAGGGTTTAAGGTTTAGGGTTTCGCGCTCATTCACGAAAGTTGTGGCTTTCCGGGGACGGATGATGCGTCAGTGCTTGTGTGGATCTTGCGGCGGACGGCGTGCTTGCAGCGAAGGCTGCTCTTCGGCCGGCTTATGACGGCCCGACTTTTTTTCCCACCCCGCGCCGTTCATGAGGCGGCGCAACCACCCAAACCTACTCCTTTTAGGGTTTAGGGCCTAAACTTATTTCGAACTATCCGAGTGTTTTGGGAAAGGNGACTTTTTTTCCCACCCCGCGCCGTTCATGAGGCGGCGCAACCACCCAAACCTACTCCTTTTAGGGTTTAGGGCCTAAACTTATTTCGAACTATCCGAGTGTTTTGGGAAAGGGTTTTACATTTGCGAAATTGAATGAGCATTAAGTCGAGAAGAACAAAGTGCATCCAAGGCCCCTTGTATTTCTTGGATTTCCTGCTTCCAAGGCCGCCGAAATGGGGGGAACCCCACAAAACCACCAAAATCGTCGAATTTGCAATCGGTCCCCAAGGCCGCCGAAAAAAAAATGGGGGTAACACCACAAAAGCACCAAAATTGTCGATTTTGCAATACCCGCTCCTTTGCCGGAAGCAATTTTCAAGGCTCTTTGTATTTGTTGGATTTCCGCGCTCCTTTTCCGGAGGCCATTTCCAAGGTTCCTTCGATTTCTTGGATTTCCTGCTTCCAAGGCCGCCGAAATGGGGGGAACACCACAAAAGCATCAAAATTGTCGATTTTGCAATACCTGCTGCTTTTCCGGAGGCCATTTCAAAGGCCCCTTGTATTTCTTGAATTTCCGGCTTCCAAGTCCGCCGAAATGGGGGGAACCCCACAAAAGCACCAAAATTGTCGATTTTGCAATACCCGCTCCTTGTAAATGGTGGAACCCCACAAAAGCACCAAAATTGTCGGTTTTGCGATGCCCGCTCCTTTTCCCGAAGCCATTTCCAAGGCCCCTTGCATTTCTTGGATTTCCGGCTTCCGTGCGGGGAATGCAGCCAAAAGCCGAAATTTTGTCCGGGAGAAGCCATCAACAGCCCAGAATCCGTCCGGGAGGACCACCAAAAAGCTCAGAATTCGACAACTGTCACGAGGATCGTGGCCCTGGCACGCAAAACACCTCGTAATTTTCGTGGGTTTTGGCAACTTCAAAGCCTTTTTTGCTATATTCTGTCCGGGAGAAGCCATTAAAAGTCTAGAATCTGTCCGGGAGGACCCACAAAACAGGGGCAGGCGCCAGAAGCATGGGCTTAGGGTTTAAGGTAATATCTATATATTATAGTATTGTTGGCATACGCCCGGGACAGGCCTGTCCCAAAAGAGAACAAGTTCACGCTTGTGGTGCCACGTACGTGCTGGTTGTCCAGTTCCGTGGTAGGCGTCCTTCCAATCTGGGCAGCACGTCGTCGCAAAAGTAGCGAGGAGCGCTTAGGCCGAGTTTAGGGTTTAGGGTTTAGGGTACGATTCTGTTCCGCGCATCCGCCTGAAAGTCCGTATCGAAATGCTTTTCTCCAGCCGTTCTGGCTGCGCGTTCTGCACCGCCGTTGCTGAGTTGCTGATGTTAGCTGTCTAGCCCGCTCAGACCACCGAACACCAGTCTTAAATCCACCACAAAACCCGCAGCGAACCCGCAGATAAAAATCCACAATAACCTCCCTTCGTACGGGAAATGCATGGCAACATGCAGATTCTAGAATTCCACAAGCACATCCTTGAGGAAGCCCCTGTTTCAATAGAGGCGCAGCTCACCGCTGGCATCTGCTGGATCCCGTTCTTCGGAGCCTCTCATGGAGCACCGGTTTCGGATGTAGGGATACAGGGGCGAGGCACTTACATGCACCTACACTCGCACTGTGCTCAGGAAAGACATCTTTTTTGGGCCACGGGTTCTGTCATTCACTCTGCTTTGAGTCTTGCGACGCAACCTCGTGCAGGACTACTGAACTCATCTTTCAAGGGGTATTTTCCCGTACTGTGTGGAAGGTCCAGTTCTTGGCTTCATGTGTTTGAGTTCTGGATTGTTCAGGTTTTGTGTTGATGTTCAATACCCACCAAGACGAATCCCTGGCACCTTAAACTCAAAACACTTTCAGGCCTGCAATCAGCGGCTCCAACACCTTCCCATGGCTTTCGGTTCGGGGTGGCACAAAAGCCTGGTAGTGAGCTCATGGCACCCCCGTGGTTTGGAAAGCCTTGCCACCGGATGTGGACGCCTACGACCCTCATGGACTGTTCGGGAGGTGTGGTCTCGCTGATCATCTGGTCACCACGTCGGAGCTTCTCACTCAACTCCAAGCTCTCAGACTTCTGAGATGTGCGAGCCCGGCGCAACATGGAATCGAGTCGAGTCTCACCTCCATAGCTTCGTGGTATCGAAGCCTCCGCTGCAGTAGGACCTAAGATCTCCCACGAGGAGCCCCGTCCCCACCGCTTGAATCTACAATGCAGGATCTCTTCTCCGGCCAAGACGCCCTGCAATGCGGATGGATCCCTATCATCAAACCCTAAACCCGACAAGCTTCTGTACTGTTCACATCTCTTACCCTGAGGCGAAAGCCAAAACGATCGAAACATTGCAGACCTCAACATGTCGAAGCCCTACTCCAATGTCCCAAGTCGCCGCGAGATTGTGCCTCGCCTCTTCCAACATTGGAAGTGCCTGGCTCGGCAAAGTCCCTGTGTAGGATTCTAACACAAAGGACCCAAGCGTTTCTGACCTGTCGGGTTTTGCTTGATTTTTGCTTGAAGTTTTCGACCGTCATGCTTACACTGAGAACAATTCAAGGGGCAGTTCTCTCTTTCTCCCTCTCTCGCCCGTTCCATCCTCGGGCGGTGGGTTGGAAAGGGAAACTCTCTTAATCATGATAAGAAAACTCAAAGCCCGCAGGGAGCAAAATCTAAATTGAAAATGATCAAGAAGAAATTATGTCCCACTCAGGATTTCAACAAGAAGCTCCTCACGTCCTACTACTTACAGCTATTGCATCTTGGGGACCGCGTCTCTGCCGCTGTAGCGCGGTGCATAGCGTTCGCTGACGTCCTATTATGTACAGAGGATTCGCTTCGCCTGCCGTGCAGCCAGGAGTCATTGTGAATAATACTAATGACATGGAACTCATGGAACACTTTCTGGTCTCGGACTCGGCAACCTTATATCGCAGCAGTACTTGAGAGGAATTATTTCGCAAGCTATGGGGGAGAAGCATAAGTCGCCTGCGCCCGAAAAGCGCCAGCACTTGGCGAAAAGTACTCTCGCGCTGGTCTTCGAGCCGCTAATACTCGGTGGAAGACGAATCTCGTCGTGCTCTCAATCGTGTGTCTGAATCCCACCAGTATTCAGGGGAAGGCAGTCGAGGTGTGGTTTGAATGCGCCAGTATTTGGGGGAAAGCGTCTTGGCGGTGTCCTGGTGGTGTCGTGCAGGTCTTCTGGTTCTCGTTTACTGGTCCTGGCGGTCTGCTGGCCCTGCTCGGTCGTCCTGGTCGGTGGTCGTCCTTCGTAGGTGGTAACATGCCGTAGATTTGAAAAACACAAATGGCAACCAGTTGCGACCTGTGTTTTCACAAGCAATTCAAGCCTGTTCGCATATGATATTGGTCGTGACCTGGTCATAAAGGCAGATTCTTCACTGTTTGGGGATCTCTGCTGGCATAATAATATATTGATAACCCTTATCATATTCAAAGTAGTAACAGTAATAGTTTGTGTCACCCACCTGTTGTAATTTTGTCACTCGCCTGGCACGTCGACCTGTTGTAATCGTCGACGTGCCAGGCGAGTGACAAAAAAAAACCTGTTGTAATAGTAGTAGTAGTAGTAATATAAAACATAGTAAGCATAAAAACATAGAAATACGTACTCTCTTCCGACTCTTGCATGGTCTTTACATCGCGATACGGCTTTGAGACGCTATTCTTCGGACCTTCCTTTCCAGGGCGGTTCTCTTGGGATAGGCCGCGCTGTATCCTAAATTCTAATACTTTCGGGATACCTTGAAAGTGCAACAGTTTCCACGTGGTTCTCTTAATGTCCTATAAGAAACAAGTTCTCGCACTTCCAAGCGTCCCAGGCGCCCGTGCCCAATTAGATGCATGGCAAACACAAGAAGGCTTCAAGAAGGCTACGCTGCAGGTAACCTACTGCAATTAAGCACACGAGCGTGCAGGCCTTATGTTTGCATTCAAAAGCCTCTGCACACGGACCACGGTAGTAAGGTGGGACTCGTCAAGCTGAAGAAACAGTGCCACATCCGAGAGTCAAACCGTGCGATTGCTACAATCTCATGCGGTTCCTTATCGAGAAGCCTCCGTCCCGTCACAGGGAGAGCAAAGCCCGAGACACCAACAGACCCTTGACTTCCTGGCACGAGAAGCACCCACAAAGATCCGGCCTGCAGGACTTCCAGGAAACCTCGGCAACATGAATGCATGGCCACGCCCACAAGACCTTTCGGGCTGAGCCCAAGTAGTGACACCAGCTGTTCGAAGCCTTTTTGCATCGGACCTTCGCTGCCGCCCGGTAACCGGGCTCAATTGTTCAAGCTGATCTCATTCTGAAGTGGCTTCAATTTTGGGAGTTTCAGGCTTGTCAATGCCGAGGTCTCGAGCTTGGGGTTTGCGATGAAAAATACCAACAGCTACATCAACAACAACGTGATCACAGCAATCATCGGGGCTGCCCGAACCGAACATCGACACTAATACCATCGGGAAAGATTGCTGAGACGTACTGCGAACCCAAGGGGAGGAGCGGTTCCTCATGCAGCCAGGACTCTGTGTTCTGCTTCCTGCAGTTGCATGCGAGAGGGTCGTGCGTCATGCAGGGTGCTTCAGGATTGAGGTGTTGAGAGTCTTCGCTGTTCACGAGCGATAATATGTCGATCTATGTGGTGTTGCCTCACTGCCAAAGGGCTCAGAGCGAAGCTGCTCATCCGTCAAATGTGGTGTGTGTGTGTGTGTGTGTGTGTGTGTGCGTGTGTGTGTGTGCGTGTGTGTGTGTGTGTGTCTGTGTGTGTGTGTCTGTGTGTGTGTGTGTCTCTGTGTGTGTGTGTGTCTGTCTGTCTGTCTGTCTGTCTGTCTGTCTGTGTGTCTGTGTGTCTGTGTGTCTGTGTGTCTGTGTCTGTGTGTGTGTGTGCGCGATTGCTCGTCTACCTGGAACGCCTCAGGTCTCCTGAGTCCTTTGCCCTGTTCACTGCTGACCTTTGCCCCACCACGGCCTGCATAGCACCGCGCTCGTAGAGAAGTGCGCCTTCATGGCTGGTTAGCAGGGAAATGTATGGCACTGCCATGCTCTTGACATTGCACTCTCGAGTCTACAAGTAGCATTCCTTAAAAACCCAAGAAGCCTGAACTGCAACAGGCATCGGCACGAGGAAAGGCGAGTTGTCAACGAATGCATGCAGTCATCAGACGAAGCAAACAACCCTGCGCGGATTTCTTGGGTCCCGGACCGAGATCCAGGTGCGCTGCCGGCTCGCCGGGCACCAGGCTCAGGGCACTGCGGAAGCCTCAGACTGTGATTGACCTCATGATCAGTCTCTGGGGCTATACGGCTCTGCCACGCAACGCTACATCTGGGCTCAACCAACCCCTGTCGGAACGACGAACTTTGAACCTCCGGCGAGGAAGGCCCAATGCTCCAATCCATCTCCGGGAAAAGTGTTGAGACACACCCCAGGCTCTGCCCAAGCAGCCGCTGAAGGTCCAAACCAAGCCCTTGGGTCCTTGGTCCTTGAACACCCCCGGGCTCTGATACGAACCCTACCACCCCTAAACTCCTAAACTCTACCAGAAGCCGTCGACTCTTGCAAGTTCCCCAAAGCGACACCCTGAGGTCCCTGAAACCCCCTCCCAGCTTCCGAGCTGCTGCTTTCAGCCTCCGATGCTCGGGCCCGTGACAGAAGGGCCTGGCCCAGCTGCACCCAAGCTGCGGACCTGAGATCAGAGGCTGATCTCAGACACAAACCAGGAGTTTCATGAGTGCTTTTAAAAGCGGTCTCTTAAAATCTCCCACAAACCTAGAGTTCTATGAGTGCTTTGAGAAGGGGTCTCTTAAAAACTTTCAGTTGGGGATCTTCTCATCTTCTCAAGTTCATTTCACGGCCCCCCTCCCACCCACCGTTCAATCCTCTTCTCATTTGGTTAGAGGAAAACTTTGCAGTGTTCGGAGCAGGCAGCGCGAGTTGACGGAGAGGATGAGCAAGTACAGTTGACCACAGCGTTGTCGAAGTGACGGCTTCCAAACTTCCAAAGAAATGCTCGCGCTCCAAACTTCCAAAGAAATGCTCGCGCAAGACATGCAAAACTCTCACAACATCCCATCCGACTGCCAAGGGTCTTCCGTGGATTCTTTGCCACTGCCGCCCGATAGCCTCGGCAAGCACTGACGATCAGACGCATGCTTGCTACTCCGGAACGGCCGCTTCTGCATGGGAAGGAAGACCCTCAACCGAGAACTCCCAACGCGTTCCGGCCTGCCCTACCTTCTCCGCTGGTAGAGGACAAGGGCCGGCATTGAGAGAAACAAGTGCAGACGAGGCGAAGAGTGCTGGGGGGCTTTAGAAACAATCTCCACGAGTCCTTGAGGATGTGTGGTTTGACAATGCAGCATCTCCCCAATGTTAGACCAGCACCCCGCACCAAGCACTGAGTGGCTTGTTCCAGCCAAACGCAGCTTGGCCACGGAACTCCTCGCTATCTGGCTCGTCTGGAAGGCCTTGGCCTCTCACCTTGGTGTCTCCGTTATAGAACCCTTATAATACCAAATATAGGACCCTTGTAGTACCCTTATTATGGATCATTTTGGAACCCGTAATACCCTGCATAAGTCGAGCCTGGGGTGCCGCGGCAAACAGGTACTACAGGTACTGATTTTCGTTGGACTTGCAGGGCGGCTTCGGCCGTGTGCTGTGCGATGCAGGGCTTATGCAGCGGCATGGCACATGGCGACAAGCCCTGAGACTGAAATGAGTATATGGCCTTGAGGCAATCCCGTGACAATTGATAAGACGCTTCTTAACACAGGTATGCATGCACGCCCGTATGTTAATAAGCAAACAAGTAAGCCGTTACCTGGGGAAGCCAGGGAGCAAGCAAGCGCAGCCAGCAAGGAAGCAAGAATGCAACTGTGCATGCATGCATGTCTATGTGTGTGAAAACCTGTCGAGGCTTGCGAAACTGCATAAACATGGAAGTTTCCATGCATGAAATGTACTGGGGGGCTTGGATAGGAATACAAGAAACAATCGCATCATAACCACCTAAGAAACGAGAACAGCAACCATGCAAACGGCTGAGCAGTTGACGGCAGAGACAGACACAGAGAGAGAGAGAGAGCTGCGTGTGAGCTTTTGAATTACGCCAGTAAACAGCTGAATGATGAACTTGTCATCTGTTGCGATGTCGATCACATTGCATACGTATTAATTAACATGCATGCGTAGAGAAAAAATCCTTACCACCTGACGCAATTGCAAAGAAAAACCGAGCCTCAAGCCATGCTGGAGACAATTCTTGCTCTAAGAAAATCGCTCCATTCTGCCCTCACCCCAAGCCAGTGCGGCAGAGCACGCCCTTGGCTTGGCACCTTCCAGCTCCTTCGCTTCGCCGTGAGGAACTTTACAGGTTTGGGATCCGTTGCGACTTCGTGACGTTTCTTTCGTGGCTGTAAGCTCTCGCTCACTCACTCGTCCGCCTTCTCGTGTGGCAGAGAAGTGAAGGACTATATTTTTCTTTCTCTGGGATCGAAAGGTTCGGCAGGACCCACGCTGCAGGGGCGCTGCAAGGGCTCTTTCTCACCCTCCCTCTCGCATGCGAACGCGCTCCTGTAGCTTCTTGCCTCCTTCCTGTCTGTCTGTCTGTCTGCCTGTCTGTCTCTCCACAATGTTTCGCTGGTCTTCGCATCTCTGCTGCCGTCGATTGCCCCTGGCATAACCTCCATTCACAAATCTCGTCCTTTACATCACCTGCCAGAACACCAGCTTGCACAGCCGCACCCACAGCCACCACCTCATCCGGGTTAACACTCTGGTTGGGCTTCTTGCCTCCGACCAATTCCGATGCAAGGGCCTGGATGGAAGGAATTCGGGTGGAGCCGCCCACGAGCACGATCTCGTTAATGTCACTGGCGCTCAGCTTTGAATCTTTCAGCGCATTCTCCGACTGGAGTCCTGCATCGGGGGATGAGCTTGCTGGCGAGCTGCTCGAACTTGGCACGAGACAAACTCTGCTCGATGTGCTTGGGACCCGTGGCATCGGCGGTGATGAAAGGGAGGGAGATCTTGGCCTCCTGCACACCCGAGAGCTCAATCTTGGCCTTCTCCGCAGCCTCGGTAAGACGCTGCAGCGCCTGCCTGTCCTTCAGGAGGTCGATTCCCTCGGTCTTTTGGAAATCTTCTACCAGCCAGTCCACGATGACCTTGTCAAAGTCGTCGCCACCAAGGTGGGTGTCGCCGTTGGTGGCGAGCACTTCACAAACTCCGTCACCGACCTCCAACACGGAGACATCGAAGGTCCCTCCACCGAGGTCGAACACCAGAATCGTCTCGTTGTCGGCCTTTTCCAACCCATATGCCAACGATGCGGCAGTGGGCTCGTTGACAATTCTCAACACGTCTAACCCAGCAATTTTCCCCGCATCCTTCGTGGCCTGACGCTGGGAGTCGTTGAAGTATGCCGGACCAGTCACGGCGGCCTTCTGGACTTTGGCCCGCATCCCCACTCAGTTTACGAAGCACCTGCGCAGAGATCTCTTCAGGGGCGAACTTCTTGCTCAAGACCGGGCAATCGATCTTCACTTTCTGGCCTTCGAAATCCACTTTGTAGGACACTTCCTTGAGCTCTTCCTCTACTTCGTTCTGCTGTCGACCAACGAAGCGTTCACAGAGTAGAAAGTGTTCTCCGGGTTGACGACGGCCTGGCGCTTTGCAATCTGCCCGACCAGCAGCTCCCCACTCTTCGAGTAGGCCACGACGCTGGGTGTGGTGCGAGCACCTTCCGCGTTGGGGATCACGGTAGGAGCACCGGCCTCCATGGCCGCCGCAACTGCAGAGTTCGTAGTGCCCAGGTCGATGCCTCGCCAGGGGCCACTTCAGCATGCGAGGCGACTCTGCTGGCTCGGCTGCGTCGGGTGGATGCCGCCATGGCACCAGCTGTGGCTGCCGCCGTGCCAACCGTGAAGGCGCTGCTGGCGCTGCCAACCTCGGGAGAGGCCTTCACAGCGGCAACCGGCACACGTCGGTTACCTGAATCAGAGGCGACAAAGCCTAGCCCTGCGAGACCAGCGCAGGCAACCACCGCGGTTCCCGTCTTCTTTGCGGCCATCTTGATTGGAAAGCGCAAGAAACCAGAAGTCGCAAGTCACTGTGACAGCTCGAGCCAGTTCATGAACGAGCGCATTGCGTGCTCACTGCATCTCTTCCAGCTTTCACCGACTCTCTCCCGTAACCTTCCCACATGCAAGCACCAAGCAATTGCTCGAGCTTGAGCTTGTTTCCCTCTAAGGTAGCACAGCATCACAAAACTCGCTTCTGCCCACGTTACAAGACCCTTGCTATACTGTATGAATGAGACACGACTCAAACTTCTCAACCACAATCCTGGCTCCCAGCCCTCCTCTGCACCCTGAGCCAACAGCATGGCCAAGAAAAACCAACGCATCCTTGCTCAAAGCCGGGACCATCCATCGGCTGGCAATCATCTTCAGCCTCATGCCGCGTTGAAGAAACATATTGCATTTTCGGCGTTTGAGAGCTTTCTCCGGTGCGGGATTCAAAACTCCAGCTGGCCTGCTTCGCATGTCAGTTCCTCGCCGCGTCAAGTTTTTATGCCGATCTCACGTCGGCTGGCCCGAAACCACAGTCTAGCATGCCATGTAAAATCCTTCTTTGCTTTGTGCTGGTAATGAACCCATCTAAAGCCGCCGTGTGCACTGCTTGCGACAAAAATGCCTTGGCAAGCACCAGCCCTGCATTGACAGCAATAAGTGCACCTTGGTTGAACGACGAAACGGAGCACTGAAAAGTGATGATTCTCATTTGCTTGCTTCGTGTTCCCACATGGACTTTCGTTTCTTCATGGCAGACTACAAGTTGTGCACGTGATGAAACAACTGAAACACAAGATGAGAACTCCGTGCATACACCACAAGCCAAGGAACCCAAGGCCTCCAGATGCCTCCAGTCACCTATAGCATGACACTGACATCCTTCCAACCCTCACATTTGCCGAGGCACGGCGCCAAACGCAAGCCGAGACACCCATGGCAGGTATTGGTATTTCCAATGCTGGGCACAGGTTGTCTGGTCTTGGTGATCTTGTGATCTTTGGTGTGATGCGAAGCTGCACTGCTAAAAGCTTCAGCTCATGCACCACCTGGAACCTGCAGCAGCCGCGGTGGTCCTGATCGGTACGGAGTTACAGGCCTCACAAGGACGACAAACTGGCATTCAAATCCCTCCGTGTCGTTGACACGTAAACAGCCCTGAGAAGTCGAATCAAGTCCGCGAAGGCGAGATGTATCACTTCAGGCAGCGGAGTCAGAGCGGAGTCTAAGCGTGGATTCAGGGAACCGAGCCCTCTGCTTCGCGCACATCGGCAGCGATTGATCTCCATACAGCGGCCATGCACCCAATAACACCAGCGCTTCTGGCCATGGAATGCATGGTGAAGCCGTGCGAATCGCATAGTGGCTCATGGCATGAAATGCTGACCTGACATGCATGACCTAAAATGGCTCCAGCATTCCAGCGCTCGACAAAAGCCGATACCAAGCTCCGCGGCTCCAGAACTTGTGTGAGTTCTATGGCCTTGAGTCGTGGGGCAATGGCCTTGACTCGATGTCACTGCCGTCAGTTTGCAGTGACTGTTTGCAGTGCTAGAAGTATCATACTCACTCGAATCAATTTTTTTTGCAATCCCTAAGCCCTTCTCGTTCTTGCCTTCTACGACTGCCAGTTCTTGCTCAATTCAACGCGCCATACCGAAAGATCACACCGGGGCACAGGGCACACCTCGGCGTCAAGTGCTGCCACAGCCCCAACGAGCCGGCGGCCACTTTCCACCTTCTAAGAATCTTGCAGCTCACGCCCGCGCTTTAGTGCTATTGTGTCTGCAACGCACCAGCTGTCTCACAGCTGAGAAGGAGGTGACAGGGAGGAGCCAATGTGTGGTTATGAGTCCACGGGGCCTCGTGCTTGCTTGTGCCACTAGGGCGAAGATGGGCGAAGTGCCCTGCAATGTTGAGGCATCATTGCATTCATACTCTTGCAGTTGGCAAATCTGCGGGGGACACCTCCGTCGTCACACTCTCCTTGTCTGTACTGGAAGTAGGGTGACTACTGCACCACTGGAAATGACTGTGGGTGTATGCCGAGCAGTTGCTCGATGTCTTGGGGGGGTTACCAACCACTTCGACGACGTTGGCGACGACGACTCCCATACTGCCACTTCTCGGCGTCATGTTTTCTACTGTTGTGCAGCGGCTTGGCTCTCCGGTTGGCTACGTCTTTTCGATGGCCTTGCTGAAAATGCGACTTGGACTCATGTGACTCATGTGTTGATGCTGTTACCTGGTCGCTGATCTTCTTTTAATCACGATTGTCATCGCTGAACACCCATTTCAAGTTTCAGTTTATCTTAATTGCCAAGGCGTTCTATCATATCGAGTGGCAGTGTTTCCTCTTGGTTGCGTGTTCGGTCTCGGTGCTGGAGCAACTGTGCTCCCTCTGCATCTGGAGGCATGCCTTGGGTCCCCTGTGCAGGCCCTGTGTGCTTGGAGCATAGCTTCCTCGGCAATGGCCGCACTGCTTCGCCCCCTTGGTTTGCGTATGGAAGTTGCAGGCCGAATTATCTGGACCCGCCTGCACCAGCATGGTCCGTAGGCCCTGGGAAATCCTCCATCTTGTGGCAATGGTTATGGCAGGCAGACCTCTGCGACCGCTGCCAAAGTATTCTATCCCGCAGGCTATGTTTTCCCTGCTCGCACTTGCTCTGGATTTTGGTTTGTTCCCACTTCCATCTTCTTCCTGCCGTTGCCTCTGCTGTCTTGCTCTGCTTTGCATGGGGCTGGCAGAGCCCCATGCCCCACTGGTGTCTTGGCCCTCCGGGGTGGAGACAACGTGGGTGCCCGCCTCCTTGCCGGGGACGAAGTTTTTTCTCTCGCTCCCTCTCTCTCTCTCTGCTTGCTTGCTCTCTCTCTCTCTCTTCTTCTTCTTCCCCGGGGCATGAGGGGTGTCTGAAGCCCCTCGGCCACTCACTCTCTCTCTCTCTCTCTCGCTCTTTCTTTCTCTGGTTATGAGTTCGGGGACTTCAACTGCACGTCCTGAAGAGTTGCGTGGACAGCATGCCAGTGTACACGTGGCAGGCGTGGTGGCGGCGTTTTATTTTCGGCCACAGTCAGGGTCTAGATTTTCCGCTATAGTTCATGATGAGGATGATGAACATATACATGTTACTGCCGGGGAACCCTGATAAGGGATTATGAAAATCAACATGCAACTGGACATGAAACGTAAATGACACTGAAAATAAAAGTTCAAGAATCATGTGGAATGGAAAGTGGTGAGCAACAGGAAATTTGAAATATGTTCCTTCTCACTTTTCCGATACCGTAGATGCGAGGCTTAAGTTCGACTGAACGAACATTAGGTGGTGCAAAGGATAAACATGCCGTATACACTGATGCACCTGCTATAAGAAACCATAAGAAGTTGCAAAAGATGCCATGCTGAAGCGTTGAATCCGAGCTAGCCGCAGACGCCCAGTGCCTGGCTGCCTGCCACGACAGCTTTCGGAGCGGCAACCACGTGCGAGATATCATGTTGAATTTGCCTCCATGATGTCCGCAGATCCCAGAAAATGCGCCTGAAATCGGCACGGTTGATCGTCACATGAATCCCGGGTGGTATATGCTGCAGCCATAAGCACCACGCAACTGCGAAGCTGTGCACCAACATCGCGCTGCCGAACATGTTCGACTGGCTGTCCAAGCATGGCCTCGTGGACCCACTGAAGGAAAACCGCTGCGTGGGTTCACATGTTGAACTTTTTTTGCGGATGTCACTGGGACACGCGCGTGGATAATGGCATGGCATTCGTCCCACCTCGCTGCCGGCGGGAATGCTCACGCCCTCTCCACAGCATGGCTCTCAGCTGCAAACTGCCTATCGCACGAAGCAGCTCTGGAACAGCCTGCCCGGATGGGATCCATATCAGGTGGGTACTCAAGCACGAGAGAACCATTAACCGTTAACCCCTTGATAGGAATTCAAGACACTTCAAGACTACCTGCTTATTGTGGTCGAGCATTAAACGGAAGTCAACAAAAAGCTGGCCTGCCGAGCACCAGGGGCCAGGCTGGCGTAAACATGTTGCAAATCCTGGGCAGTACAACAGCCTAAAAGAACGGCGACAACACAAGAACACACCGACAAAGAGCAACTTCTTGTTCAAACCCTGCACAAGAGGTTTGATATGGGATGTCGGGCGTTGAAACCGCCAGCGTTGGCATGCGTTGGCCACACCGCACACTGCGACCCAGGTCGTAATGATTCTGCGACGTTGGACAAAGGACGGGGTCAGCCGCGGCTAAACATAGGGTCGAAAACAACAGGCAGCTGAGCTCACGCAAGCGCTGGCAACTGTACGGCAACGCGAAACGAGCCAATCCAATGGAGCGTCGTAACGCGACAAAACTGGACACGAACCACCCTGCTGCGAAGGTGCAAACAAAACACGAACAAAACACGATGCATTTAAACTGGCTCGGGGCAGCTCCGCATCGAGCAAACAGGTAGCACATCTTGCAGGGAGCCGCACTTTCACTTGCAGCCGCGCCACGCCGCAACCCCCTTGTGGCCAAGCGAGCTGCGCATAGCCGCACGTCGGTGCGGAGGAAACCCACACAAGCAGGCTGCGGGTGCAAATGGTCAACGGTGCCATCGAGCGCCATACGCATTGCGAAAAGTGAGTCAGTGGATGCGTGTCGTTTTACCAGTTTAGCACTTGCCATGCAGCCTACCTTTCATGCCCCATTTAGCTTTTCGGGCTCAGACAGCGTCATTGTTCAACATCCGCCGGCGGCGATGTCGCCGAGGCAGAGGCAGGCATATCGTTTTTCGCATCTTTAAGGTGTTTTAATCCCAGTGAAGCGACGGCTCGCGCTCCGTGCAGCCTCATCTCGCCGTGGGGACACGACCGCAACACGACCGCCCTACAGGGAACGCCAGCATCACGCGCAAGTGCCAGCAGGGTGGGCCAGTCACTTTGTTCAAAACGGCTGCAAAAAATGCAGCCGCCATCTTGTGCCGCACCACAGGCCGCAGCGTCCCCTGTCCGGCCACGCGCCGGGCGAGAAGCACACACGGCTCCACAACTATTTCAACCAATTCGGCGACGACGACTCCGCAACTGCTGCTCGTTGGTTTTCTTTCATACACGAATATCACCACTGTTGTAAGCCACACCCAAACCGTGTGTTTTTTTGTGACACTCCTTGTTCCGGGCTCCAGACGTTGTCCCGCTGGCGCGCTGCCTCCCCCGTGCGGCGGCCCAAAGCAGCAGTGCCCACGCTTTCTGCACAGTGGCCGCTAGCAGACACCACCACCGCCGAGCCCAGCCTGCTGCCGCTGCCTGGCACAAAAACGGCAGCACTCCCTGACGACATAAGCGGACGAGACACCGGACCAAGCGGATCCAAGCGGACGCGTCTTCACTCCACCGGCCGCCTATCTCGGACCTGAGCACCACGAGCTTGTTGCGGGCCCTGACGGAACAGTTCCCGGATGTTCGCCGCTTACGCCCTTCGCATGGTGCTATGGGCATGGGCAGCTCGCGGCTCGCGGGTGCTGTAGCTCGTCGCATGTAAGGGGCGAGACCAGCATCGCGTCGCAGCAAAGGGCGCCGCCGTGAGCCCCGCACACAACCAAGCCGAGACGTCTGCGATCATCGTGCGGCCGAACCGCTGCTGAGGGACCTTAATTCGGCCCAACTGCCTCCATCCCGTGCCGCCCGGATCCAGGCATCATCAGGCATCCTCCACCGGCGTAACTCGCGCCGCCAGGAGGCCGGTCCGCAGGCATGCTAGTGCGTCATCGCCACAAGCGCCCACGGCCCACCTCCGCTACGCATCCATGTTGGTCCCTGCCTCTGCAGCGGGACCATGTCAACATAAGTGCCTCCGCAACAAGGCGATCTGCATCTCCGCGGGCGCCAAGGTGAGCGCTGGCTGGGAGGGTACAGCAATCAGCCATGCGCCGAACGCTGGAGGGTTTGGTCGGACGAAAACAAGGATGAAAGCAGCACGCCGTCGCGATAAAATTGGTTGCGAGTCCGCGACGCATGCTGCTGCCAGCCATGTGGACAATCGCCCAAGCCTTCCTCGCGTGGCGGCCGGATCCACAAGGCCACCCACGAAAGGCACGCATCCCACGCTGCCGACTGGAAAAGCGAGCGAGCCCCTGCAGCTTGTTGTAGGGAGGGCGCGAAAGCCGGACAGGGTTGTGAAGGCCGGGCAGCGTGCACCCAAAACGGCAAGGGCATCAGACCACGCAACCTAATATGCAGCAGGCACTGTCCGTCTTGAGTTTGTACGTCCAAGCCATCCAAACATGCTGGCAAGCAAGCGAGTGCCGCGACCCTGTCCAGAGCATACGCCGCAATGGCGTGGGTTTTACGACCTCACAGTACACACGTACCCCGTGCAGGCCTCGCAGTCAGCCTGAACGAGGTGCCTAGCGCGCCTCCGCGAGGAGCTCGTGCAGCTCAGGCCCCGGCCCGTCTGGCAGGGGGCAGCTCGAGCAAGCAGGCAGGGAGGGCGCGCCGACTGCGAGGAGGCCGGGCCTTCGCGCAACCCAAGCGGTGATCGCTGCAGGTCGCAGCGGCATGGGGTTCGGTGCCGCGTGAGCACCTCCAGGCCTGGCCGAGTTCAGGGTAGACGTGCCGTGGGTAGCCCGCGGGGCCGCGCACAAGGCCAACAGCAGCCACGTGCACTGTAGGTCGGGCATTTGGAGTATCGTGTTCGAGGCGCACGCATGCCGGTGCCCTGACCCATAGGTATCCACAGGTCACGAGTTTCCTGCACTGGGACCGCGGATGCTGTGTGAAAAAATGGCGTGATGAAGAAAACAATTATTTCAATTGGTATGGCGCTCGCGCCTTATCATTATCAAGTGGCAGTTTTTGTTGTTGTTTCTTACCACACCGTTTTGCGACTGCGTGAAGGGAGTCGAGGTCCCAGTGCAAACGACTGCATGGCACGGGACGGAGGCGCTCAAGCCCTGCAGCCAACGTGCGTCGGCGAGAAGCTCGCGCACGGTAGGCAGATCGCCAGCAGCACCGAGCTCTCTGCAGCCGCAGGGAGCTCAAGGAGAGAAGCAGGGAAAATTCGCTGGGCAGCAACAGACAGTATGGCACTCCAGCGGTGTCGGTGGGCGGCAGACACGCTGGCCGCACAGGCTCGCGCCAGCAGCCGGAGGAAGGTGGTGGCTTCCTCACTCCAGCGTCCTCCATTTCTCTTTTTACTGCCACGATTTTTATTTCGCTTCACTGCCTGCGCCTTAAATGGGCCGCCTTCGGGCATCAGGTTGACCTAGACCTTGACCTACTGCAACGAACTTGTCGAGTGCCCAACGAAAGAGGCGCTAGCCACGGTCGCAGCTTACTATAATGTACCTGACGGCCTCCGGACTACGCTACGGAGGTTTCAACAGTTTCAATATGTTTCAATGCCGAAGACGAGCAACTGAGCAACCCCAGGCTGTGGAACGGCTGCAGCATGCGGCAAGCCTCCGCGCGAAGGTGGGGACACAAGAACAGCATCGACGGCGAACTGGGCTCCGTGCCAGAAGGGAAGGCCACTGCACACGACCTCGGTTTTTTCCACACACACCTCGTTTACGTCCGTCCACTCCGCGGTCCCAGTGCTCATTCCCAAAGCCCAGGCAACAGACTACAGCATGCGGCTGGCAAGGAAGGCTGCTCGGAAGAGTCAGCGAAGACGTCGCTGAGGAGCGGTAATAAACAAAAACGGTATGTTTCCATCAACGTTAGCGGTGCTGGACTGGACAAGGGAAGGGAAAGGAGGCTGGAGGCAAAAGTCCACGCGGCCGCAAAGGCCAGGAGCGCAAACCAGCGCAACACGAACGCGGCAGTGCACGCCGCCCGCTGTGCAGAAAGAGCGGCACGGGCCCTGCTTCGGGCAAGGAGTCTGACTCAGCGGTTTGGGGACTCCAGCGCCCACCACGCTCAAGGCCAAGCACAGCAACCCGACAGCGGCACCCGGAAGCAAACTCTGGGTAAGTCGGCTTTCGCACAGAGCTGCCCCAGCGGTGCGGCAACACCAGTGTGGTGTCAAAGGCAACCTGCACACCGCCCACAAGGGCAGGCCTTTCGCATCCTTTCGCGATGACTTCTATGCGTCTCTCGTCCTGGCGGACAGGGACCAAATGGAGATCACGCACAAGGATTTGCATCGCGACACGAGCGCCCGCCTCCCGGCATACTCTGGCAGCCGCTCCCTCAAGTGAGCCCCCACGCGAGCGCAAGAAACCAGACCGTGGGCAAGCGGCAGAGTGATCTCCGAAGGCATCATATGGTTGGCGACACCGGCATCTTTTTGCAGTAAGCAGGAGTGGCAGGCGGAGCCGACGCAACAGGAGATCTCGGAACAGCGGGGATTCCAGGGTGAGTTGAGGCGAGGTGGGCCGTGCATTGAGGACGCGGGCCGCGTACGGTCCTGCTTGTGAAGCGGAGGAGGCATCCATTTGTCGCAACAAGGCTCGCTGGCAGAAGCCGTCGACGGCCTGGGACGTGGCAAGCTGCCAGCCACGAGTCTTTGTGAAGCTGTTCCGTGTCTTGGATGAGCCGACGAGGCTCTTCTCCATGGAGCAGGTCGTGCCAGGATGGATGTTCAAAGCCAACGGCAAACACAGAGTCGCGGGCAGTTTGAAGTGGCAGCAACTCTGACAGCTTGCTTGCTGCTAACAAGCCCGGGCAAGTCGAAGGGCGAAAGGGCGGTCGCGCTTGAGCAGGGCGGGCAGGGTGTCGGCGCAGGATGCCCAAAAGTAAGCTGGCGCATGACGGACCGCACGTCGCCGGCCCAGGCCGCCGTGGTGTAAAGCCAGCTGCACACGAGCGGCGACTTGTCCACGTAATCCCTCGGCGGCGTCAGTGAACAGGAGTGAGTTAAGGCACCTTAACACTGCGGCATCATGACGAACTGCATACTCGCGTGTGCTGGCTGTGGGGAACGTGCGGAACGCATGCTGCGCCCGCGGGCATGCGCAGCAAACAAACGAGCAGCCACTCGGCTTGTGTGTCGTGCAGGTTCGGCAGTTGGTTGAGCAGAATGGCCGGCCGCTCCAGAGTTTGTTATAACTGTCCGTGCACGAACTCGGGAGTGCCGAACGGTGCTCCAAGCAAATGCGGGAAAAGGTTGAGAAGGCATGCAGGCCTCGGGAGCGATTCCAGCTCGATTCCAAATGGCTGCGTTCGCCAAAGTCAGGTCGGACATAAAGCTGCAAATCGTTTTTTGTTCTAGAGGCCCGAAGCAAGATGCACTCGATGAGTGTCTGATGCACTCACTGTAGGCCGTCAGCACGTGCTCGCGGTCATGTGAGCAAGCGTTGGAGGCAAACAGAAAAGAGTAGGCTAAGGAGCAAGCTGGGGAGCAGGCCACCACTTTTGGGCAAACCTAAGCCTGTGCGAAACTCTGCTGCAGTGTTCACTCCGAAGCCAAGCCATGCGTGAGCGGCGAAGGAAGGCTCGTTTTGCGGATGCCGAGAGAGTCACTCAGCTCGTCGGCTCAAGGACGTAGTTACGCAGATCATGTGGTAATGAATCATAACCTCCCAGAGGGCATTCCTTAACGAAGTGATGTAATGTTTTAGTGTGCAGAGTCCCATGCCTCAAGCAAAACAGGCAGCAATTGTGCGGTGTCGCCGCTACCGACCCACATAAATCTCCAGCACGCAACCCCTGCCCACCAGTGAACAGTCGCAACACAAGCAGCGAGAGATCCACAGTGACCGTGACGTTCGGCATCTCAAGGAATGATAAAATGACGTGTCGACTGGCAATGTCAGTAGCTGCTCGCATGGGGAAGAGAGTGAGGTTGAAGTGCGCAAAGCAGGAGTCAACCACATGTTGACTCCCCAAGATTCTGCATCTCTTTCTCTATGTCTGCAGGTCACGCGCCCATGAGGCAGACGACGGAAAGTCGCTGCGCCCAAACACCTGTTGCAGATCCGAGTTTACAAGATGAGCCCAAGTGCCAGGAACAAGCTTCGCAGTGTGGAAGAGCTGTGCCATGACCATCAGTGAACCCCCTCTCTAGAAGGCCTAGTCTCGCAACCGCCACATGGAAAGACCAAGGAGTCCGGCCCAGACATACCAGGCAGGATGAAGCTGGAGAGCGTTTACCATGGCCTAATAGCATCCAAGCAACCTTGCGCTGCAACAAATCAAGTCGCTTCACCTGAGCATCAGACAATGGAATGGCCGCTACAAGAAACCACTCGTTTTTAATATACAGGCACTATAACTTCCCAAGCACAGACGCAAGAACCTCATTGGAGCGAGCCCACCCCACAAATGTGCCCGTCTTCTGAAGCACTCTGTGTTCAAGATCCGATAAGGAAGGGCCCACGCAACCAGTGGGTGAGAAAAGCGCAACCAGGTACCGGTACCGATCAGTGCGAGGCAAAAGATTTCCATGCAGCATCAGACCGATGTCCGCTGAGTTTGCCTTCAATAAGACTGCAGATTTGTCTTATCTGAATGTCATGCGGATGCCTCCAACCCACTGCTCCGCAGCATCAAGAGCGATCTGCGCGAGCACCGGGTCCGCACTCAAAGGGCAATGTCATCCACATAGCCATCCGCTGGGATGTGCAAGACGTCCTCAGCGAGATTGAGCTTGCATGCAGTGCCGTTGTCACACAGCGCATCATAAAGAAGCAGCAAGGAGAGGAGGACAAACAAGGCTGTAGAGAGCGATCCACCTTGTGGCAAGCCCACCTCGTTCTTGAACGGTGGATGCACCGAACCAAAAATCGCAACTCTCGACCACAGCCTAGAAAGGAAGGTGTGAATTGCAAGGATACTGTGCTCAAGAATGCCTGGTAATCGACGCAAGCTGAGCGGGGGGGCGACGGAAAGCAAATTGACCATGCAAGAACATAACAATGCAGTTCACCAGATTTGCTGAGCGCAGGCGTAGCACATCCCCCAGAAATGCAAAACTTACATCCGGCCCTTTGCTTCAACCCAGTTGCCAGGGGCACGCCTGAGCACGAATGGCCGGCCAAATGCGGCGGAATAAAATCCTGTCCAGAAGCTTCAGGCCACGTGGCATGAGAGAAATAGGCCTGTGGGACTCAATACGCTGCCGGGGCTCACCTTTTTCAACTCCTTCACCTACCCAGCCACAAGTGCACCAAGGGCAGGACCGCCGACGCCTCGGGAACATCCGTTCTGATCGCGGCATCCGAGTGCGTACTAGTGCGGGTGGCACGTTTCTGCAAGGGGGGCGCAAACTGTTGAGCCAGTGTGCGGGCGCAGGAAGTCGCCGACAACAAGGCCTCGCAGCGCCCGAGTGGGCAGGGTGGCACGGGCGGCTCGGTGGTCGCCCAGAGGATCAACCGGTCTGGAAACGCAGCAGGGCACGAGACGCTTGCGAGAGGTCTTTTTTAACTGCCTTGGGCGCTAGTCGCATCCCGTTGGCGACGCCAACTTTGTTTAGTGAGACCTAGTAGTTCGGACCACCCCTTTCGACCTGAGGCCACCTCAAATAGGCGTTGTTTAACTGTCTTATGATTCCCGCGCTCTTGGCAAAAATGGTCGTTACAAATGGTCATTGCCAAGGCAAGCACCTCTTCGGTCCACTTATGTCGCCTTCTCCCCGATCGGAACGGTCCCTCCCACATTTGTGGCTCTAGGAAGCGGTCAAACGAAACAATGCGGGCGGAGTGTGGCCTTCGCAAGATGTGCCCCAATAGCTTAAGCTGGCGTAACCGGACTTCATCACTAAGCAAGGTTTCGTTCAGTTTGGCTCTTACAGCTTCGTTGGAGGTCCTTGCCACTCCAATTTGCATGGCCCCCCATGTGGTGGGTATGTTAGCAATGGAANCAGCTTCGTTGGAGGTCCTTGCCACTCCAATTTGCATGGCCCCCCATGTGGTGGGTATGTTAGCAATGGAACGTAGGCACTTGTAGTGGAAGGCGTCGATACTGTGTAGTTGCGTCTCCATTAGCCACAATGTGGACATTAGCAGCTTGGATGCAGCACATGCCTTGTAAATTTGAAGATTCTTTTTAGTGGATAGAAGCGCATGCCTCCAAACTCGCTTCAAGCTCTGAAAAACCGTCCTGGCCTCTCCAATGCGCCGCCGGACCTCAGGTCCTGGTCTACCTGTTTCCTCTATGAGACCGCCCCGATATACGATAGGGCTGCTTAACGGATATCCCGGTTCAATTCTGTAACCTTTACCATGTCCCCTTGCTGGCGCCTGTTTGCGCCCCTACCGTCCCCCTTGGGCTTGGGAAGCCTCACTCCTGGAACACTGCCTCCGTCCATGGCGTCGTCGTCGTCTTGTCGGCTAGTTGACTGGCGTGAGTTNCCCTACCGTCCCCCTTGGGCTTGGGAAGCCTCACTCCTGGAACACTGCCTCCGTCCATGGCGTCGTCGTCGTCTTGTCGGCTAGTTGACTGGCGTGAGTTGGTTGCTGTGGTCCTTTTTTGCTCCTGGAGGGCTGTGTACTTCTCGTCCAAGTCGTTTGCGAAGCTCGCTGTCATGGCTGCGACTTGGATGGTGTAGTAATCCTGCGGTCTGTATCCGTCCGCTCTGCGCCCTGAGCCTTTCTGTCCTCCCCATTGCGCCCACTCAGCCGCGAACTTGTCGCNTGTCATGGCTGCGACTTGGATGGTGTAGTAATCCTGCGGTCTGTATCCGTCCGCTCTGCGCCCTGAGCCTTTCTGTCCTCCCCATTGCGCCCACTCAGCCGCGAACTTGTCGCTGAAGGCTTGCATGACGGTTTCGTTGACGTAGATGTTGACACGGGTCTTGTCGTATTCTTGCGTTTGCATTTGCAGAATCCACTCGCCGTCATGCCAAACCGCACTCATCTCCCATGCAGGCTTGTACCGCTGCTGCTTACCGATAACCTGGGAGTACACTGAGATTGCACATCGAAGAGGTTGATCAGTTTCACGCTGGTACTTCGGGATCTGGGCGGGCATCCTTCTTGACAAGCTCTAGAGAGTCGTTCCAAGCTTCTTTTGTGAAGAACTCAACTATGGAGAAGTGGCTCCATCCACTCTTGGTGCGAAGGGTTGTAGTGCTCGCGTACTGCCTTGCCACTATGTCCTCGATAGCCTTCATCCTCTCCTGTGGTGTGGCCCTGCTGAATCACTCCAACTGGAAACGATGGCTTGTTTGGATCCTTCAAGCTGTTGGGCCTTCTGCATCTGGTCGCGAGTGCGTGCAGATCGTTGGTCCACGGTGTTGATTCTGCCCTGATGCTGCTCGACGATGTTCTGCAAGGCGGTGATCTGTTGCTGGAGTTTGGCATCGTTCGGTACTGCGAGTGGCTGTGCTGCTNGGTGTTGATTCTGCCCTGATGCTGCTCGACGATGTTCTGCAAGGCGGTGATCTGTTGCTGGAGTTTGGCATCGTTCGGTACTGCGAGTGGCTGTGCTGCTGCCAACTCCGCCTCGACACGAAGCTGGCGGCCTCAGCACTCCAACTGCTGGCGCCTTGGGCCTGCTCGCTACGTCAGCCAGAAGCTCGTGCAAAACGGGTTCCGAAACCCCCACCGCTGCACTCGTTGGTGGAGGTGCAGCATAGAGGCAGCTAGCGCGCGTTGGGCAGCGACGGCAATATTGCCGCTCCAACGCTGGACCCAGGCGGCCTGGGCGGCGATGGCAGGCACGCTCGCAGCAGGCGCACGCGCAAGCACGCGAACGAAGTTGGCGAGAATGGGCAGCTGAGCAGGAACCTAAGCCACGCAAATGCAGAAAAGGCACTAAGGAAAAAAACAACAAAATCCGCCGTGCATCAGGTCAACATCCATGCAAAAAGCATTCATATGATGTCACATCATGTTACATCCGCTTTCGCTTTCGCCCCGCCCGAAGTAACCGCCACCCATGACCACCTATTGTTAAGCAGGTGGTGCTGTCTTGCTCGGTTGACTGAGACCGCGAAGTGGACGGCCGTAAAACGGCCGCGACAAAATGCGGCTTTGAATTTGTGTCTGCAATTTGTTTGCGAAAACAAAATTACGCACCTTTCAACTTTCAACCGCTTCGTTTCCGCCTGCAATGCTGCTAGCTGGGCAGCGACGCTGAATTCACACGGGGCAGTCTTGCAACCCCATGCGCCTCTTTCGCATCGCGCGGTACGGTGTCCCAGCGCAAACGTCGGCGACCACTCAAGCGTACTCAAGCTGAGCCACCCGTCTTGGTGCGGCATGCCGGAAACCCGAAATCAGGTTCATGCACGCCACCCCATGCATCCCCTCTTGCAGCAGCCCGCTATAAACCACGAAGAAAAAGACCCCTTGGCGAGCACAACACACCAGTCGGGCAAGCCGCAATGGGATCACCTCGCGCATTACACGATATCACATCTCGTCGGTGGCACCGCTACTTGGCCGCAGTGACCCGGAGTGGGAGGCGGAGCCGGCGCAAACACACGCCACGGAACAGCGGCGTGTCAAAACTGAGCAGGTGAGGTTGGCCGCGCGCAAGACCTTGCACGGGGGGGCGTGGAGGTGCATGCCGATGCCTCAACGTCTCATCGGTTGGACCTATACGACGCCGCTGAGGCCGAGTAAGGTGCCACTGCCCCGCATGACAGTGTTTCAGCTGCCTTCCTGCAACACAGCTTGCGGATGGCAACCATTGCTGGCCCAGCTCGACGTCAACAAAAGCTTCAAGGAACTTCCAGGGCTGTTCGGAAGCGCGACAAGGCTCCTGCGATGCCCCGGCGATGGGCCCATTTCGTACTGTCTAAAGTCTATAGGCCACTGCCGATTTGCATGGGAGGGCAGAGCCAAAGGGCCCAGGCACGGCTTCGGTACAATGGATTTACTCGGGAAGATCTGTTGAGTGTCCTCATGCTGAGGCTCGGAAGGTCAAGTTCACCATCGCATCAGCTCATGCGAAAAGACGCAAAGCGCCTGGGTCCGCGGCACACACAGGCAACACGGATGGGGGAACGGTGCACGTGACGGGTCGGCTGAAACACCGGTATCCATCACGTGATATGTACAACACAAATGAAGCTGCCAGTGACGTATATGCGTGACAGGGCCTTGCTGATTTCTACAACGTTCTTACAAAATGCCGAACCCACTGATCATGTCACCGCCCGAAAGAAGTATTTTGTCGTCAACTCTGTAGGCTGGCAAACCAATGCTGACAAGGACGGACGCGACAACGGTGGCCGCAGGAGCTAGGCGTATGTCAATGCACAGTGACCAACACAACCCGGACAGTGTGTGAAAACGTGTACAAGTACCGACATCTTCGTCAACAGTTCTTGCGGGATGAGCACACAGGCCCAAAGCTTAAAAGGCAACTGATGAACCAATCAATCAAAAAAGCGAATGGAACGACTCGGTGAGGCAGCAACCCTGATACCGAGGCCGGCTCATTTTGACTGTAAAGGGCCTCTCCACACTCATCAGCCAAAGGAGCCTCATTTGGCAGCTGCAACTGGCAACCCTCGGGGCGCCAGAAGCACAGAGAAAACACGAACGACTGATCGAACTCTACTTGGCGGATGGGCACTGAGGGTGCAGCGAAGAATGAAGCCCGCTGGGCAAGGGCAGCCTTCCATGTCTTGCAATGAAGCTGCGAACCAGGGGCATATTTCGTCGCCCTGTGCTCCCTTTTAGGACTTCTTAGGCTGAAGACTAACAGTGACTAACATGCTGAAATGATTATGATGTTGATGTTGCTGCTCCTTCTAGCGATGAAACTGATTTCGGCACCGGGTAACATGGTGATCATGATGATGATGACGACGACGACCACGATGCAGACCATGACTGCGGCTGATGCTACTGCTGCCACTACCGCTCTTTCTGCTCCCACCGCGACCGCAACGACAACTGCTGGCAGACCAATGCTGCAAATGCAAGTGACCCTAGTCTGTCTCCAAGGTGATGATGGTTGCCCTTCAAACAACAGCATTCAAGGCCACTGATTGAGTTTCGAAAGGCTGACACATTCGCAGCAGGCCGTCTGATTGTCAAAGCCGGCGTGGCTCAGCAATAATGAGATGAGAGACGAGCCCAGCATCGGATGAGGCGAGAGGGACAGCATCATCATCAGCAGAGGCAGGCTGCACCAAGCGTCATGAGCATCGGTTGGGGCTGGCTCCGCCCAGGCAGCTCACTGAGACGGAATGGCTTCAACAGCGCAGCGGTCCGATTCACTGATCTGGCCTTGCAGACTTCGATCGCATCACCACCCGGCCTCTGCAGCATAAGAAAGTCAAGAAACGACACGCTCCCATTGCTCCTTCGTGGATCTTCCGCTGCTTCGATTACACCGTTACGTGTGTGACGTTAAGCTTCGGACAGAAGGCAAACCCAGCAACATGAGGTGTTTCATCCGTTGGAGTTCTTCTTCGGAGGCTTCGGTCTTACGGTTGCTGTGTTCACCTATTACCATTACCAACACCGTGACTCTACCTCAGTGAAGGGCTCAATTCGCCACCTCGCAGGCTTGAGATCCTTGATCTGGGAACGGATCCGAATCTTCGAAGGTTATCCAATTGTAAGAACTCTTGACATGAGGTGTGATGGCAGATCGCACGATTCTGGAAGCTTCGGATGTCTGGGGCATCGGACTCGGGAGTTCACGCGGCAGCAACAAGGCTTGGATGGTGCGGTGCAAGGTAGAATCCCTCGACCTGCTGTTAGGTGTGGAACTGCGGTGTTTCGGTGTAGCATGGTGTAGCTGCTGCTAGTGAGCTAGTGCAGCAAGGTCTTGAGCAATCAAAGAACAGACACGAAGCGAAGACACTGCGAAGACCATGACGCCAGCCAAGGCCCTGTCAAGGCGAAGCGAATCAGCCCCTGGCGCATGCTGGAGCAAAGTGGCCCCGAGGCTTGAAGCTTTTGCGCGGGCTTTTAGGATTCAGGTTTCGGGCGCCGGATGCAGGGCGATAGGAACAGCAGAACACTGGTCATTGAGAGTCCAAGCTTCAAGATTCGGGCTGGGAAATGGGTTTCGGAGATCTCACACAGGGATTTGCACCTCTGGCGGCCCAATCTGAACCTAAGCACTGCACGGACACCCGCACGCACAGAAAAGTGACACAGTCTGCATGCTGAGGCTCTGACCATACGAACTGCTGCAAAGCGCCAGGTAAGCACACGAATGCAGTCGAAGAGTCACTAAGCCACTAAGTAACCTTTTGTGAGTTTTGCATTACGGCGATAACCCACGAACACATGATCTCCAGGCGAAGCTCAAAACAACCATTGTGAAGAATTCTGGGACGTTTCCAGCCTTGAAACGAAGCAGGCTGCGAGGCTTGAACCACGGCGACAACGATTAGCATAGGTTCCCAACTGTGCACCTATTTGCTGGAAGGACTTGCCGGTAGCTTGCTGCTTGTGACCTTTGTTTCCTTGTAGAAGTGACGTGTGTTATCTTATCAGTAGCTTGTTTCGGCTCCTGCCCCTGCCGCCGCCTTTGCTGCCCCTGCCCCGTGGCCCTGCTCTCAACTCGACCTCCAGACCCTCTAGGCTTCTAACAATCTAGACAACGGCTTCCTCAAATGTCGTCATGAATTTCCTGTTTGTTTGTCACTGATGTCTCACCCGTTTTTGGGCTTTCTTGCGTAACTCCTACATACTGTTGAGACTTGCCGTGGCTATCCGTGGCTGGTATATCTCAAGAACATGCCAAAAGTAAATGCTTGGATTTTTTTAGTTGTCTTGGATGTGATCTTTTGATATTTTCCGATTGCTTGTCCTTTTTCCTTGGCGGTTTGTTTGATGAGTTTGTAATTGCTATCCTTTTGTCTGCCCGGCCGATTACACTACAAATTTAGTTGAACACGAAGCAACCTGTCGTGTCACAAGAACAAGCAAGAACAAGCACTCAGAGCACTTGTTTTACTTGGGCCAAATAAATCGCAACAGTCCACTGTTGATCTCTCCTAACTTAATTGTACAATGTACCGAAAACTCCCCCTTTAGGAAGTCATCGTGGACTGTGCTATCTACTTGGTGAGGCCTCCCACTCCTTTCAGAAGTGGATTCCCAACGTTCTACGCTTCAGCTGGTCCTCAACTGAAAGCTTACTCACGTTCCTAGGTGTGAAAGCAATAGCAACCGTCCTAGTGCCTTTTGTGCAGGGAGTAGTTGCATGTTACCGTCTAGGGTCAAAAATGGCAGGCCGCTTCAAGATCTCACGGCGCTCACTTCTGCTGAGGTCGACACGGCCACTCCCCAGCTGTCGACTGGACCCACATGGCGCCCCTCGAACACTTCAAGTGGGATGACAGCATTCTTGCTCGGTTTCTGTTTCGTTTTTTAACACTCAAACCAAAAGGTCGACACCCTTGAAAGGTTCGACACCTTCGAAGGATCAACACTTTGAAAGGATCGACACCTTTGAAAGGATCGAAACCCTTGAGGATCGACACTCTTGAAAGGAGGATCGGCACCGTTGAAAGGCCTTCGTAAGGATCGACGCCTTTGAAAGAATCGATACCCTTGAAGTGATCGACCCTTCGAAAGGATTCAACTTTTGAAAGCATCGACGGATAACCTGAAAGGATCGACACCTTTGAAAGGATCGACACCCTTGAAAGGGTCGACACCCTTGAAAGACATCGACACCCTTGAAGCAGTCCACACCTTTGACACTCTCCTCTGAAGTATGTCAAGAGTCCTCCGAAAATGTCGATCCTTTCAGGTGTTCTCACTTCTGATCTCGATGTCAATTTTTTCAAGGACCCTTTCAAAGGTGTCGATGCTGTCAAAGGGGTGATCCTTGCGGCCCCGGGTTTTTCGGTTTCGAAAATGGACCCGTCAAATCGGACAAAAGCTGGATGTCGAAACAAAGTCCAGGAGAAGACATTATTCATTCAGCAAAAACAGCAGAGAGTTCATTTTATCGGCAGAACTTGCCATGGCACATCTCAGCAAAGAGGCAGCTGCTGCTATCGAGAGACAGAGCTGAGCACACGACGGGTACGCTTCGACACACTGTGTTTGGGGCTTCCTTATTGGCATCCTTGCAGACCAGTCCAAAGCCTCTAACAGCTGAACTCTGAGCTCCGTCAATTCTCCAAGCCAAACCTTCTCGGGATACCCTGCACTCTCGATCTCAATCAGGTTCTCCGAGACTCACAAACCGGAAGTGAAAGCATCACGTGCTTTTTCTTCTCTCAAAATGCCAAGAGACCGTTTGTGCGGGCTGTGAGGCTTAACAACCGGAAGTGACAGCATCAGACGTGTTTCTGTGCGGTCTTCTATCAAACTGACCAAGTGGTTTTCCGGCACCGAAATGCGGCCCAAAAAATGGGGGAGTTGCAAGATCTGGACAGATCAAGAAATACCCGCACAAACGGTCTCTTGGCATTTTGAGAGAAGAAAAAGCACGTCTGATGCTTTCACTTCCTGTTTTTAAGTCTCGGAGCCCACCAGAAAGGGCTCTTGGCCTCAGTTTTTGGGTGAAGACCACACAGAAACACGTCTGATGCCTTCACTCGGAGCTCAACAAATGGTCTATGGGTTTGGTTGAAGACCACGCAAAAGCATGTGTGATGCTTTCACTTCCAGTTTGAAAGACTCGAAGCCCACCAGAAAGGTCTCTGGTTTGATTTTTGGGCGAAGACCAAAACAGAAACACGAGCCCACGAACAATCTGCACGGTTCCTGCTTGTAGTTCCAGGCATGCTTGACAGTGAAACTGTGGCATTCGTTGGTGGTGAGTGCGATGCATCTTCCATGAAAGTGGCAGTTTTTTACTCTGCTCCAGCAGCATCTTCACGGAAACCGCACTGTTTCCACAGTTCCAGGCTTGTGATAGCAACCTGGCATTTTCTGGTGACGCGGCGCGCATTCGTAACGTTTAGGCGCGTTCGATCAATTTGGGTGCCTAAAAGCCGTTACGATTGCGCGCCGTGCTGCTGCAAAATGCTTAGCACCGTTCTCTATTCTATGTCTCTCGCTGTGGCGCAGTGCATTTTCCTTTTTTAGCAACAAAAGCATTCTTTCCGCTCTCCTAGTGGTTTCGTTTGTAGCCTGCTGGCGTCTCGGCGAGCTGGCATCTCGGCGAGGTGCCTTTCAAAACTGGGCCCCCAGTTGCAACTGCATTTGGTACGACTGCATGCAGCGGTTTCAACTTGACTGTTGAAAGTGACAGCATCAGACGTGTTTCTGTGCGATCTTCTCAACTGACCAAAAGGATTGCGGGAGACGGGTGATTGTTTTTGAGACTCAAGAACTGGTTGGATGACAGTGCGTGAATGTGCAAGTCACGGAGTGACTGTGCAATTGCTGCTACAATATGTGCAGCCGCACAGTACAAACATAACGTGCGCGCGGCCGCTCAATGTGTTAAAGTTTCTTGGACTTCGGTTCTTCCTACCGAGGGCCCTGACGGACGTACTTTTTCTTCTCTTCGTTCCTTCAGCATTGAGAGGCGTCCAACACGTTACATCTGCACGTTTCAATTTTGCAAGAGCTTTTTGTCGTGCACTTGTTGTTTTTTTCATGAAGCTGGAACCTGTCCCCTGGTTTTGGGTCCGAAAAATTGGTTGGGGTCCGCGGGGGGTGGCCTCCCCAGTATTCGACATTACAGTGCGTTGAATCGATGAAGATTCGCGACAGCTGGCTTCTATTCCAGACAAGCAGCACTCCGAGTGCGATTCCGATGCAAGTCTGAGTGTAAAGATTTCAGTCTTAAGGAGGCATCTTGTTTTGCTGATCACTTTTAAGACACACAGGGAGCGCACCTTTCCACTCGTTAAGCACTCTTTGCGTGCGTGCTCATCACCCTTTCATTTCATCGTCCTGTCTCCCTCCAATTTCTTTCACTCATGCATGCACCACGAAAACCAGGAGCGTGCATCTGCCATCGTTTTTGATCCTCTTGCACACGTGTTCATCACCCCTTCATGTCACCGTCCTGTCTATTCTCTTTCACTCATGCATGCACCACAACAACTAAACACTGTTTGCTTATGTTGGAACGTCTGAAGTGTGGTTCGCCTATGTTGGAACGTGCAGAGTGCGGTTTGCCTCTGTTGGAACGCGCAGAGTGCGGTTCGCCTATGTCGGAACGTGTAGAGTGCGGCTTGCCTATGTTGGAACGTGTGGAGTGCGGTTCGCCTATGTTGGAGCGTGTAGAGTGCGGTTTGCATATGTTGGAACGCGTAGAGTGCGGTTCGCCTATGTTGGAACGTGTAGAGTGCGGTTTGCCTATGTTGGAACGCTTAGAGTGCGGTTCGCCTATGTTGGAACGTGTAGACTGCGGTTTGTTGTGTACTCCCCTTTCAAAGGGGCAGCAGCCTACATTTCCGTGGCAGATTCGACATTACAGCAGCGCTGGATCGATGAAGATTCGTACAGCTGGCTTCTATTCCAGACAAGCAGCACTCCGAGTGCGATTCCGGTGCAAGTCTGAGTGCAAAGCTTTCAGACTTAAGGAGGCATCTTGTTTTGCTTTTTCACTTTTAAGATATACAGAGAGCGCACTTCTCCACTCGTTAAGTACTCTTTGCGTGCGTGCTCATCACCCTTTGATTTCATCGTCCTGTCTCCCACCAATTTCTTTCACTCACGCATGCACCACGAAACCAGGAGCGTGCATCTGCCATCGTTTTTGATCCTCGTGCACACGTGTTCATCACCCCTTCATGTCACCGTCCTGTCTCTTTAAATTCTCCTTCACTCATGCATGCACCGCAGCAACTGAACACTGTTTGCTTACGTTGAAACGCGTAGAGTGCGGNCGCCTATGTTGGAATGTGTAGAGTGCGGTTTGCCTATGTTGGAACGCGTAGAGTGCGGTTCGCCTATGTTGGAACGTGTAGAGTGCGGCTTGCCTATGTTGGAACGCGTAGAGTGCGGTTCGCCTATGTTGGAACGTGTAGAGTGCGGTTTGCCTATGTTGGAATGCGTAGATTGCGGTTCGCCTATGTTGGAACGTGTAGAGTGCGATTTGCCTATGTTGGAATGCGTACAGTGCGGTTCGCCTATGTTGGAACGTGTAGAGTGCGAAGAGACCATCCGGAATTCGAATGAACCGACCGCGCAAAAAAACGAAAGCTTTCAACCTCACCATGACCAACCTTTCTGCGAGTACTTTGCTGTGTGAGAGCAGGCTGTCAATTCATTGCACTGTTTTGTTGCCGATACATTACAGTGTCGGTCGTTCATTCCCGTTCTTGGATACGAGCGGGACCGAAACGGTTTTTGGCCCCAAGAAACGTTTTTCTTCGNCGTTCATTCCCGTTCTTGGATACGAGCGGGACCGAAACGGTTTTTGGCCCCAAGAAACGTTTTTCTTCGTCATGGAGACTTGTTCAACATGTGCCGATCGCCAGTGAAAATTTCTAGCGCGCAGCGTGAGCTCGAAAGGGCTTGTGTGTGTCGAACTCTGTTCCAAAGAGTGTGTCAGCATCATACAGCGGGCCCGAGGGCACATCATACAGCTCGGGCCAACGAAGCTCTGTATGATGTAGACAGGAAAACGTACCTGCGAAGAGTTGCTCATGGGTCACTGAGTGGCAGCTTGGGAACTCAACTACATTCTTGCCATTCACGTACATGTCAGTTCTGTGCAGTGTTTGCTTGATGTAAGTGGTGAGCCTTGAGCAGAACCTAGATGAGCCTTGAGACCAGTGACCAAGAAGTGACGACACCGATGACTTTACCGGCTGACTGTCAGTTCTGATTTGAGACCTGTGACACATTGTGTCAAGTGTGTGTGTGTGTGTGCGTTGTCTGCTTGTGTTGTGTTGTGCTGTGTTGCGTTATGTCCCTCCAGTCTCATGACCGACCAATAAGAGTCCGTGAGGGTCCAAATCTGGCAGGGAGCCGGTGATTGGTGAGCATGCGTCAAGAGCTTGTCCCTTTCCTATAGGCATGCTTGACGTGTGGTGTGGTGCAGAGGTTGACTTGCAGACAGGACTTAGACCCTGTCCTCCAGCTCGCGCACTCTCTGTGGCACGGAACATGCGGCGATTAAGCTACTTGGGCTAGGCGGACAACAATTGCCGAAGCTGGGACCGCAAGCTGCAGAGAATGATCCACGCACTACAGCTATCACTTGTGCTTTGCTTTGCAAAGCTTGGTAAAGTTTCTGGCTAATCTGTGAGGGTTTCCGTTTGATGAGCACCGCGCACAGAAGTGTAGGTGTACGTGGGGCCCTTGGCACGCTTCATGCCAAATGTGCAGGCATCATCTCATTTGCTGCCTGTTTCGGCTTAAATTAGGGGCCGCTCACGGTGCGCTTGTGGAAACGCCCACCGCGAGTGCCGGCCTCGGACCTCTGGACACGAACGGCGAGCGTGATAGTAGCAGAGCAGGTGGCTTGCCGAATATTTTGGCGTCGAAGTGCGATAGCATTTACGACAAATTTTAGATTAAGATGAAAGGGGAGATTCTAAACACATTCTTGGAAGAGTCGCAAATGCGGCGTCAGAAGCAGCGACTTGCAACCATATCCCAGACACACACTGACCGACACAGCTGCGCATGATTCGGCATTGTGATGGTTCCACGGCCGAACTTTTACGTGTTTGCGGCCGCCCAGGTCATGGCAGGGAATCAAGATTGGGCGTGGCCTGGTTGAAAGAGTGTGAGGTGTAGGTTCTTTCACTGTGAGTGGTCGACATCTTCATGTTTAGCAATCCCGGTTTTGTCATGGCTGACGAAATTTCTGGTGTTGGCCGTGGTTTGTCTTGGCTTATGCGCATCCAAGTTCGATGCACGCTTTTCCATGTCGTCGGGCACAGCTAGTGATTTCGGGGGTAGACTCCTCGTTCATGAAATTTAAGAATGACAAGAAAGTTGAAGCTGCAAACCTAATTTTGACGAACTTCGGCAGTCAGTGTTTCTTCATTCGCGATCCAGTTCATGGCCCGTGGCGGTTACAGCATTGCACCTGGTCATACTTCTTGGCTTGCAAGGGTTTTTTGGCCTTGCAGGTGCCCAAATTCGGGATGTGTGAACCACACGCGGCTGGTCTTTGGTTCCAAGGTGCGGTCGCGGTGGGGTGGTTCATGGTCCCACACCTTTCGGATCCCCTCCTGACAGCCTTAGGCTCAGGAGCTCGTGATTTGTCCAGTTATTGTTGTACATCATCTTACGTAAGCTTTTTCTGGGTTGCTGCGAGGAGGGGGTTTCCGAAAACTTATCCTCACCCTAAGTGCGCACAGCTTGCAGGAACCGCTTTTGGGCCAGGCACTGGCTCAAGAAGACATGCCGCCTTGCGCCTGAAAGTCTCAACCAGACTTCAGTAGCCAGGGTCGCGCAGAGAGTTTTCGTGAGGGCTCACGCCAAGCAGGCCTCCAACAATCACGCGTTGTCTGAGGTAGACCGCGGCTGCGAATCGGTGGATTCCGATCAAGACGTTCGCAAGCTAATCGTCAGCGATCCATGTTCCCCAGTTAAGGTGAGCAATCTGAGTAATGATGGAGCGGTGCGCACGAAAAGCGAACGTATTTTCCTAACAGGCCCTGCCAGGGCATTGGGGACGACAGGTCAGAGGTTCTCTAGGACTTGGGGCCCTGTAGGGTGGACAAGCCAGAAGAAAAACTAGTTTTTTCCTTGCAATCCTGACAAGAGAGTTGGTGTTTGAAGGCGACGTGCCCCCAATGCGGGGCGTCTAAGGCCGGGATGTCAGTTGCGGTGTTGCGGACTGTGGGACAGTAATTCGCCAGTTTGTTCTCGTGAGTCATGCCAGAGTAATTATTTGGGGTCATGGATTCTGAGAAGACTGCTGCTGCATGAAATTCCGAGCTCCCACAGCCCTATACTGCCGATGATGGGTAAGAACAGCTCCGCGAAGCCTTATCGATTCCTGAAAGCCTCTTGACCTTCTATATAGGGTCGTACTGCAAGAAGCTTTGCTGTCTTCAATCCCGACTGATGTGCCTCAAATCGTACTCCTGTCTTAAGCCGTTGCTGCATCCTGCAAATGGCACAGCCCCGTACAAGTGCAGGCATCCGGTGGTGGCAGAGGTGGTGGCATGGACTTTTCCTCCTTCGCCGGCTTTGCACAGGCCGCGCTCTTTCGTTTTAAGAATAAAGCCATCATACACGTTCGAGAAACTTTGGTGCCATGCAACCTGCAACCATTCGGAGGGTTGCTGCCAAGCAGTTGCTTGGGTTTCATTCTCGTTCTCACGAGTTGTGCATTTCAGGTCTGCAGGGCTCATGCATGCCTTAAACCCTGCCTAGGACTCACCCTACAACCCCTCACAACTAGCCGAGTGCGCAGACGGGTATGTGCGCTGTAGACTCTAGACGCAAGGTCCGGAGATCCCGGAGTCTGGATAATGTTGCGAATGCCAATGGGGGATCGGAAGCCCTGAACTCTAACGCCCCTGCGCCTCAGTGAAGGCCATGGCTGCAATGTCTGGCCAGGCATGGAGTTCAACAGAGTTTGGTTCTGTTTGGACACCGGGGTGTGTGGGGGGCAGGTATGGCTACCATCTAGCTAATCTTGCAGCCTGAGTGTTGATATCGCCAATCCCCAGACCAAGGCTGGAACGGATGCCTCGCAGAACATTCTTGTCATTGTAAGGCTAGCAGACAGAAAAACCGTGCATTACCGCAATGTTAAGGTGCCACACTCATAGATGCTGAATTGACCGGCTTTGCTGAAGCTCCGAAATGATTACTGCGGTCTACGACCTTACAAAAATTAGATGTGATTCATGTGATGTTCCCTTCACAGCACCGCCAATAGCAGGGCGGCATGGATGGAGACTGGCAATGTGGGGAGCCTGGCTACACTGAGTGTTGGGTGAGTTCTTGTGTGAGGAGGGAGGGCATACCTCGCTTCGCCAGAATGAAGCACGCTCAGAAGCCGCAGGGAGTGTGCTTCAAGAATCTTATGACGCTGTCTGCAGATGGTGTGGCATGCTTCGCACTGCCAGGCCCAAACGATGCGTGTATCAACCACAAGAGCATGGTGACCTAGCCGCTTCTCTTGGGATCTGAAGCAGTATCCAGGTTTCTCAGATTGACCAGGAATCCCACAAAGGTCACATAAAAAAAAAAATTGGGTAAAAATGGGTGTGCACTGCTTGTATCATCATTGGGACAGCATGGTGTAAAAGGATAATTGTGGACGTAGTTAGAAGCAATGATTCCCTAGCACAACTGTGGTATGCGCTATGAGGTGAAAATGTCTGAATCTGGGCAATACATGACATGGGGGGAGGTGTCTTGGTGTCTCTGCAACGCTGAATCCCACCAACACATGGGGGAACGAATTTTTGGGGTGGTGGTCCTACTTACGTAATTTTTAATAAAACTTAGTAGGAGAACTGGGAGACTCGAGGGAAGGGGTTGACGCGGCGGGGAGGGGAAGGGTGCCCAGAAAAAGGTGTCGGGGTGGTCTGCTGGTGATCTTTTGGGTGGTCTCCTGGTGATTTGTTGGGATTTCTTCGTGGTCCTGGTCGTCCTGGTCTGACCAGGTCGTGCTGCTCTACCACCAGCTCTACCACTGAAAAGATCACCTAACATATATATATATATATATATGTGCATATACATACATACATACATACATACATACATATTATATATATATATATATTTATACATCTATCCCGCTGGGGGGGGTGGGAAGGAGGGTTGGACCGAAGGGTCCGTTTGGCGGGCCGCGGTGCGGAATCTAGGATCTAGGAACTCCTTGAACCAATCGGAGGTCATTTAGTAAGGGATACATAGTACAGAGAACAGAATACCTTCTAAAATACCCCCTATGCATACCCTATAGAGTACCTTCTACAATACCTTGTGGAATAACCTATAGAACTTTATACCATTCCACCGATATACCCTACATATACCTCATAGAGTACCATCTGGAATGCCCTGTGCAGTACCTTATAGAAGACCGCCTGTACCTTACATATGCCATATAGATAGATTACCTTATCAGCTCCCCTTTAGAATCCCCTATAGAATAGAGTAACCTATATGGGCCTATGAAGGAAATCAGGAACCAAGAAGAATAGCTTTACAACTACAGTACCTTATAGAATACCCCCCTCTATATACTCTAAAGACTTTCATATAGAATACCCTATAGAATACGTGTCTAAATGGCTACAGAATACCTTTTGTACAACACCTTAAGCAGCACCCAGTAGACTGCTTTATAGAATGTCCTGTGGAGTACCATCTGGAATGTCCTATAGTAGACTACCTTACAGAAGACCGCCTATATAATATACCCTCTGTACACCTTAAATATACCTTATAGAATATCTTCTAGAATACCGTTTAGGATACCCTTAAGAATACCTTAAAGGATACCCTATAGCATACCCTGTAGATAACGATTCAAATATGGAACATCAGGAGGAGCCCTAGATCTGCGAAGTCACCAAGTAAACTGTAGCTCATTGAATAAGGGGTTTCTAAAAAAGGATACCGGGGAACCCAAGAGAATGCCTTACACATTACCTTTTGGAATAGTGCGCTATCCGCTATAGAATGCTTTATTCTGAAGCGACACCCTTCGGAAAATTTGATGCTATCGAACCGCCCCTGCTTGTTGTCCGTATTTGCAATGCACACCACAGCGGTTCGATAGCTTCAATTTATGAAGCAAACCCTTCGGAAAATTTGGTGCTATCGAACCGCCTTTCTGCTTCACCTTCGCTGTTCTCATGCTCGGAAAATGAAAACGCAGCGGTTCGACAGCACCGACTATTCTGAATCGACACCCTTCGGAAAATTTGGTGCTGTCGAACCGCCCCTGTTTGTCGTCCGAATTTGCAACGGATAACAGCGGTCCGATAGCACCAATTTCTGAAGGAAACGGGTGAGGCACAGCACATAGAGCTCCCGGATTTGGCATCCCTTGGACAAGTAGCTTTGAATACATACCACCCCTATTGAGTTCAACAGGCCTATTGAATTCAATAGGCCTCCCAGATGGAAGATTGAAGATCTCACAGAAAACGTTCCCAGGGCATCTGAAGATCTTCAATCCGACAGTTCTATTGAATTCCATAGGCCCATTGAACTCGATAGGGCTCCGGCTTGTGCGACGAGTATCCCAAAGACCATCGACTATCAATTATCGTATGTAGTACTACTGCACACATACTAGGGTTCAGAGTATAGACAGACATATACAGAGTACTGTAGTCTTTAAAGTGAGGGGGAGAGAAGGTCAGGGGCATAATCCACAGGATTTACACCAAAACGGGTAGATAACTATATGTATATACGTATATGAAGACAAATGAATACATGTTCTACGGCAATCTGCGGCAGGTATTTGGAAAGCATGCTTCCTGCCCATCGTGTGGAACAGCGAGGCTGCCTGGAGCCTTCAAAAGACACGAGGGCCCTATGGGGACCGAGATACTAGAATATACTTTAATATACCATAATATACTATAATATTTTATGATGTACTAGAATATACTGTAATATACCATAAAAAACATACAGTATATAATCACTATAAGGCACTACTATGAATGTAGAAAGGTTTTGGGCTTCGGCGAGCTCACGCGGGCGCAAGCAGGGCAAGCTTGGGTTCAACGTCTGTGACTCCCAGTGATAAATTCGACCAGCTAAGACCTCAAGCTGCCCTTAACCCTGAATCCGTATTCCTCAGTCTGCAACTTTCGAGCTTGCGGCTTTGCTTCCAAGCGGCTCGAACTTTCCGACGCACCCCCGGCCTCCCTGGCAGCCATGGCGGAAGTCCCCGCAGCCGAAGTTCCCCAGGCCAGGCTTCTAGAACTGATACCAAGACGAGGGTCAGTATCATCATCATCACCACCACCATCATCATCAGCATTAGTTTGGTCGTTGATGGGCATCGTCTTCGTCATCCTCGCCAGCATCGTTGCAATTATCATCCTCATCACCGTCGTCACCGGCCGTCATCCTCCTCTGTTGAGGTAAGCTTGTGCTTGCGAGGCTTTGTGTCGCCGGTCTGTGCAAGAAACCAGGTTTTATGTAGATGATGCAAACTTTGCTTCGGTTCAGTGATGCCAAGAAGATTGCTGTGCAGCGGCGGTTCTCCAGGCCGAGAAGGACGAGCTCTTCTGCGCTTATGCCGCTATGATCCTCAAGGACATCCTTGTTTTAAGCCCTCACCTCAGCCCGAACAGCGAATGCAAAATGAAACCGCAAGCCCTCATCGGCAAGTCTGATGCATTGGGTGCTCGAAAACAACCAAGCTGATTCTGCTTGAGCTTCAAAGACAACCCGGACCAGGGTGCGTTTTTTTGCCACAATGATACGGTCGACCAGGCGCAGGCAGTTTCAGAGCCTAAGTAGCCCAAGGACAAGCATCGGGTTCCAAGCCACATGCCTCAAAAGTCCAATCAGATGACAGCAGATCCCCAGTCAGCGGCAGGACAGCGAGCTTGACATCACGGAGGAGAACCTCAACACGCTGATCAAGGCCTAGTTACCGTCCCCGAACCCAGCCACAGAGATCGGAATCCAGGGTTTCGGAGATCTTGGCGATGGGGTTCAGGGTCGGGGCTTTGGTCTATGCGAAATTGGCGACTTTTTGGGAGCAGACCGTTTGCACGGAGAGGCTGCTGGTGGCTCCATCGATTCATTCTTCCCGGCCCTGTTCGCCAAGCTGTGCCAAGGCAAGGATCTGGACACCTGGCTGCAATCCAGTCCAGGATGCCTGCAGTTAAAGCGGTTTCCGAAGCACAAGTTCCGTCCTCAAGGTAGACCCGTTCGGCCGACAGACTTCAATCTAACACCTTGCAAGGGGAAGTCCCAGGTATGCTGTGCACCTCGAGCTCAGGACAGCATGCTGAAGTTCGGTGGTGGTGGCGGCGGCGGTGTCGCAGTGGCTGGCGGAGGCGCTGCGGACGCCGGTGCAGGCCTGGTTGTTGGGGAAGCAAGCGACTGCGCAGTCGAAGCCCGCTGCAGGTGGTGGCGAGGCCAAGAAGGAGGAGAAGAAGGCAAAGCGGAAGCCAGCAAGATTTGAATTGAGGAGTGTTCAGGACTCGGGTTCCTTGTTGAGTCAGGGGGCGTTTCATCTTGTGCTCGTTAACGCCGAGAATCTGCCTAATGGCCTCTGTTTGCGTGCGCGGACAGGTCGAGGAGGAGGAAGAGGAGGAGGAGATGGACTTCGACCTCTTCGGCTGAGTGTCTCTGGGCAGCAGCAGGGTTCCCTCTGGCCCCATCCTCTCGAACACGGAGGAGCCCACAAAATCGGAAGAAGTAAGGCCGCAATGTTGAGAGCCCTGTTTCCTGGATGCCCAGGCTCAAGGAGCGAGTCGGCCTCCGGTGCGTGTGGGAAAATCGGGCACTCCGCCTCTCCAGCTTCTCTTAGCGCTTCAAGTCGTAACGCTTAGAACAGTGTACGGGCTCCAGTACTTGTAGTCGGGCCCCTTACAGGGACCACTATGTGAATATGCCTGTATGGCGGATGAGGAGTGCTCTTGAGCAGATTGGAAAGGATGCTGTTGAGCCGAGCTTTGTCCAAGCTCTGCATCCTCAGGCCGTGCAGGTCAAAAATAGTGAAAAGCTTGGCACAAAAAAGAGGAAAGAGACACCTGCCTGTTTCGAAGAAAGCTTTCCACCCGAAACCCTTCCGTATACCCCGTATCCTACATCCTGTGTCCCATATTATGAATGAGCAAGCTTTCCGCGGCCGGCGCGTAGCCCCATGAGAGGATGGATGCCAGGCTGCAAATGAGGGTGTTCAAGTTCGGTGCCTTGGGATTCACATTTTGTCTTCAGCCCCGTTTCGGTTCGAAACGACCTGTACATGGGCGGTTCGAAGGAGTTGAGAGTGCAGGGGACTTGGGCTCGCAGAGGCTATGAAGTTTGATACAGCATGGCCAGTATGGGGATGTGGAGCATGGAAGTCGGAGCAAAACAGGCACTCATACCCGCCCAAGCCAACCGGGCCAAACGTCGGTTCCTGCTATGAGGAAGCGGACAGAAAGCTGGCGCTGGCCACAAAGGCGTGCTGTGTGCCTTCGCTTTCTTTCTCTTTCTTTCTTTCTCTTTCTCTCTCTTTCTTTCTTCCTCTCTCTCTCTCTCTCCACTCTCTCCGTGTTACAGTTCAGGAAGTGCAGGTAGAAGCTTTGGGGCTTCATGGGTCGGTTCTCCTTAGGAGTGTTCTGGGGTCGGCTTTCTGCGAGCCCTCAAGATGAGATGCGGGCTGCGACGAACTGTGGTATTTTTTTGGGTAGTCCTCTAAATTAGGGTACCTTTGTCTGTCCCCAAAATAGTACGGCACCTTCGTAAGAAGGACCTTAAAAGGGACACTAATTAGAAACCTATCCATGTTGCTTTGGTTATTTGAAGCAAAACAAGGCCTTTCCCTGCAAAAGACACCTCGAGTCGTCGTGTCGGATAATGAGAGAGATCCATATCAGGCACAGCTGTTTCGGCGCATCGTCCTCTTTGTGATTCCGGGATATCTGCTGGTAGTGGTCGGATGCTTGGCGCCGGGGGCCTCAGTGCTTCTCAGAGACCCTAACCCTCATGTGCTGGAATTCCGAATCACGCACAGGCTGTCTACAAGCACCATCCTTTGGATCTAAACTCTGGAGCCCGATTTTCAGCCGTCTGTTCGCAAGCGCTTGAAAAGGCGCATAAATCTGAGCTCCCAGTCCAAGTGCAAGTGGAATCCAGCTTGCTCTATCGTGGTATCTTCTGCTATGCTGGAATCTACGCCACTGTGGCACGTCGTACTAACAGAACTGGCAGGACGGCGGTGGACAAGGCCTTCGTCGGCCATGTCTCCTCCTTGCAGCTCCATAGATGCATCCAGGGGTCTCAGAAGCTAAACTCCAGAAAGTTCCACACCGAAAGCCATGTTCCGAAGTCAAGCTCGCCCCACCAATCCCTGAAATCCTCTGCGCCCGACCCGCCACTCGCAACTCCAAATCCTCTCGATAAGTTGAGGCTTTCAGGGGCCTAAACTGGGCCTAGACCCTCGATATCGGTTTAACTCATCTAAACCTTTTGAATCCTCAAATAAACCGTAACAAACCCTAACAAACCATAATAGACAACCCTAAACCCTAAACCCTCCTCAACTTTTTCCAGAAATTTCGGATGCGGCCCAGGCTGGCCTCGATCGGTCCGGCCTCATCCGTCTACGAGATGTGGACGCAGACCATCCGCGCACCTCTCCTGCGGTGCTCTAGGGATGTCTACTTAGAGGATCTTGGGACTTAGTAAATAGATGATAATTGGGGTTATAAGTCCCATGAGCCTAGTAGGGTTTAGTAGGGTTCAGAGGGGGTTGGAATTGAGAGTTTAGGGTTTGGGATGGAGGGGTTAGGGATTTTTAGGGCTTCAGGGCTCAGAATTTCTCAGAGTTTCGGCTTTTGCAGAGTATGGGGTCCAGGGTTGGGGTGGCTCCTTCTGCTGTCGGATGTTCGACGACATTGTCGGGCTTATGAACTTAGTCAGTGAACGGTTTACCCAATCCAGCAACTATCAAGACAGTGCCTTGCACGAGCGTCTGCTGCGGAAAGAACACCTGCTGATTAGGATGAAGCTTCATCATTTCGGAGGAGAACTGATGCTGGAACAGCTGCAAAAAGCCGGGATGATTCTGTAATCCGGATCCGAGCACTGCCAGAGGCCATCAACGGAGCCCAGCTGGCACTGCTGGGGAGCCCTCCGGAGCTTTGGCTTTGAGTTGAAACCCTGGGGGTGCCTCAGGCTGAGGTCACTTCAGGTTTAGGAGTTTAGGGTTCAGGGTTACGGGGTTTAGGGTTACGGGGTTTAGGGTTTAGGCTTTAGGGTTCAGATCTTGGGAGTAGGTAGACTCGGAGTGGGAGTTTCGGCTCTCGCGACAGTTTGGGGTGGGGTCAGGCCCTAAATCATCCCCTTGAGACCCTATAATCTATAGACAACTTAAAAACCTCACAACCCAGAAACTCCAAAGCCCACACCTTAGTTAATCCAAGATCTCTCTCACATTGAAATTCATCTTTCACCCGCCCCCTCCCCACCTCCAGCCCGCCCTGGGGAAAGATAAAGGGAAATCGTTCACTCCCGCGCGAAGTTCCGTTGCAGGCCGAGATGAGCAGAGCTTCGATCCGCCGGGCACTCAGCAGAGTTTTTGGTTTCCAGCGTTTGGGGGTCGGGTTGGGGGTTTTGGGGGTTTGTTTAGAGGTTGGGATTTTTGGGGTTTAGGGTTCAGGGTGTTTGTTCTAGAGCTGGAGGTTCCGATGGGCCCAGCGTTCTGGGTTTAAATGGGGTCGGGAGAATGCTCTCTTTGAAGATGGGTGCCTTGACAGAAGCTTCAATTGAACGACCACTTCTTGACGCCATGATTCGGAACACTGTCCTTTGGAGAGGCATCACAAGGAATCCTGATTTGGGTGTCCAATCTTCTGGTCCCCTGCTCAAGTTGTGGAGGCATTTTACTTCTAAGCCTTCTAAGCTTAGCCAGTGCAGTCCTGCAAGTTGTGAAATTGTGTTCTGATGCCGAATGCAGCAACACAAGAGTGAGGCGAGCTTAAGCACCGAAGCCCCAAGCACACAAGGTGCAGTGGGATTTGTCTACATGACGTCTGCCGGGCTGTTTGGGGGGACGCTGGCCTGCATCCATCATGGTGCTGGCACCAGGATCCAAGAAGCCTTGGAAATAATCAATATTAGTGTTATACTATTAGCGTTAATACTAGTGTCAATATTAGTAAATTAGTATTCGTATTAGTATTAGCATTAGTATGAGAATTAGTATTGGTATTATAGTATTAGCGGTACAGTATTAAAGAAAACTGTGCTGAAACCAATCGTCGTCCTTGTCCTAGTCATCCTGAGCTCTGGCGGACGCTGGGGCCCGCCAGGCTCCCTTGCATTTGTGCGGGGTCATGATCTGCGATGAGGAACCCCAGACTAAAAGCAACAACATACGATAGACCATGCACGCAGTCTCAAAGACGACACAGCAGCCTGAAGTTTGGATCTGTCCAAAGCCGATCCTCAAGTGGGAAATACGGAGTAAGATCACTCTCCCAACAGCTTCAACGCGAAGCTGTCCTCTCCTTGTGGTCTAGATTAGAAGTGCGAGCAGAAAACCAACGACAAAGCATCATATCCCTCTACTCCTGAGCTATTGCTGCTATGTACTAACTGCTACTACTACAACGTCCACTACTACTACAGCTACAACAACAACTACAACAGCGACGACAACGGTAACAACAACAACTACGACTACTTCTGCTACTACTTCTCTTGCTACTCTTGCTACTCTTGCTACTCTTGCTACTCTTGCTACTACGTACTACTCCTACTACTCCTACGACTCCTACTACTCCCACTATGTACTTCTACTACTCCTTCTACTCCTACTACTCCTACTACTCCTACTACTCCTACTACTCCTACTACTCCTACTACTCCTACTACTCCTACTACTCCTACTACTCCTACTACTCCTACTATTCCCACTCCCACTCACACTCCCCCACTCCCACTCCCACGCCGACTCCGGCTGCTACTGGCACTCCTACTCCTACTCCTACCTCTACTCATCATGCAGGAGCCGGGGCTGCTGGTAGTAAGTGGTACTGCTCAGTTGTGTTCGTGGTTAGTCTTCTATCGTGGTGTTGATGCTACTGCTGATTTGCTGCTGCCCTCGGTGCTGTCATTGCCACCATGCTACCCTTCTTTAGGCTCATGTTTCTGCTCCCTGCAAATCCGACGGCCCTGTGCCCCACAGAGACACCAGGATCGCCGCATTTGTCATGGCCCCCTCTGCTGTCCGATGGTTCGGGGCGAGACGCTGGGCTGACTTGGTCAATTGTTCAGAGTTGGTGATGCGGGGTGCTTCCAGAAGGACCCCTGTTGTGATGCAGTTGTTGTTTTCCGTGTCTGGGTTTCAAGCAGTGGTACTTCTGCTTGTTCGCTTGGCACCTTCGCCGCGAACGATTGATGATACATTCAAGTTCCAGCTGGCGAGCCAAGGTTCAGAAATGTTTCCATACGCGATGGCCTACCTGCAGGCACGTTGAATCACGCTGGTAACGATACAATATTGTCGACTATGATGGTGCTTTGGTTGCCGCTGTTGGTGATGACGACGATGGGCATGTTGATACTGATACTGATGATGTTGGCGATGATGAGGTGCTCATTACCATCGTCAGAGAGATTATTCTGCTGAGTTAAAGGAAGAGGATGACGGTTGGAATGACGATGCTAGTGATGTTGATGATGTTGATGATTGTGATGAGGAGGAGCATCATGGTGCTTTCGTGTTGTGACGTCGGCCGCCGACGATGACTCTGATGATGACAGTCATGATGATGATATGCACATTGAGTGGGTTGATAAGGCTCGCAAGGTTGCCGATTCTCTTTGTCCTCCCATTCTCCGACGAATGCATGTCTGATATTGCATCGCACACAAGGAGGGTCATCATGATTTCTATTGATGGCCAAACATTTTGAGGGCGCTGCAGCTATCTCACTGTACGAAGAGGTTTTTCTCCGCAGCCAAAGCCCCTGCCGCGAGCACCCCGGAAGGTTCGCGCCTTTTTCATGGTCATGGGCCGCGTTTTCTGGCAGTGTTTGAGTTTTCGTTTGCATGCCAATGTGATGTTGGCAGCAGCTTGGGGAGATGTACCTACCAGAAGTAAGTGAAATTGTCCAATACTGCTTTCGAACACCGCCTGCACAGCACCAGCATGGCACGTGCATTGGGAGCCTTATCTCTGCAGAACAAGGACGCTGCTGCAGCGGCAGCATCGTACTTTGAACATTGATTCATCAGGACAGTAGGTGAGTTGTAGTGCGTCTGCATCCCACTAGTAGCACCACGAACCCCCAACATGGTAGTCCATTCTATTGTAGCCCCTTCATCAACCACCAAGGTTCGGGACAGTTGCAATGTTGTTTGCTTGGCGGAGAAAGACTCCGTGACCCCTTTTGTGGCGTCCGTGCCCCTCGGTCAGATTGAGTTTCCGGAGTACAGGGCCTCAGGAGAATCGCTGGGGATTGCAATTTGGGGCATCGGCGCTACTGCAGGGTTTGCTGTCAGGAAAAGGATGGAGCGGAGTTGTTCAAGGAGAGGTGAGGATTTTTGGTGGGTCGATGGTGTGCGCCGGGATGTGATGCATGGTCATGACCAAGGAGAGCTGAAAAGAGACTGCTATAAGGGCCTAAACAAATACTTATGCCTATACTATTTTGGGGTTTTTTGTTATAGATATAATATAATGGGACCCAAAACCCTATTCTAATTATTAAGGCCCCTATATTGCCCCCTGTGCAATAACATGTAATCGGACCTACCCGCCTTGTGGTTGCTTCGTCTCCTTCCCAGGATAGCTTTTGTGGCTAATGTGCTTGGCGATCTGCTCCTTTGCCCAAAATATGGTGCCTTTGGAGCTGCTGTTGCCACGGATGTGGCAACGTGTCGTGGCGGCATTTTGAAGCTTTGCAACGTTGCGCGTGCACTTTTTTTGTGTAAGGGTGCCAACTTCAGTTAAACATGTTGCGCAATATCTATCTCTATGTCAATGTATCTGTATCTATATCTATCTATCCATCTATCCATATAGCAATCTGTCTATCCATCTATCTATCTATCCATCCATCCATCTATCCAGCCATCCATCTATCTATCTATCTAGATTTATCCATCTAGATCTACCCATCTAGATCTATCCGCCAGATCTATCCATCGAGATCTATCTATCGAGATCTATCTATCGAGATCTAACTATCGAGATCTATCTATCGAGGTCTGACTAAAGAGATCTATCTATCGAGATCTATGTATCTGACTCTATTTATCGAGATCTATCTTTTGAGATCTATCTATCTATCCATCTATCGTATCTATCTATGTAACCAGTTAGTTATTTAAACAAAGCCTAAGCGCCAAACCCAAAGCACTGTCCCGAAGCCCTTCATCCTTGCAGTCAAGTGGGAAACTACCACTAGACATCGCTAGACCGCACAGCTGCTCATCCGATTATAGTAGATTATACAGTATATTGTAGTATATTATAGTATACTATAGTATGTTATAGTATATTATATACACAGTCCCTGAATCCGCGAAGGTCCGTGGCTGCAGGTTTCACTTTGCAAAGCTTGCGGAACTCCGGTCTCTGGCCAAAGAAGTTTCCGTGTCCGGGCAGGACACCAGCTGATGGCGGTTGAGGGTTTCTGCGTTTAGGGTTTACGACCGTCATCCATCAACTGATTTGCCTTGGAGTGTTGTCTCCAGCGTGATTGTGTTGGTCTTGAATTACATCTCGTTCAACTGTTCTCCGGTCACTGGGTCGTGCCGGGAGGAACGCGCAAAACTTCATGCCTTCGAGATGCTAGCAGAGGAAAGAGCTGCCATCTGGGCCTAAAGTGGGGCTGCGAGTTTACTCTGGAACGACGTTGCATGCCTCCGCGGCGACCTTCAGAACTGAAAGCCTCAAAGATCCCTCTGCAAGAGCATCCTGACATTCATGGCACTGAAGGAACATTCCCTAGCTGGCTATTGGCTATTGGATGTCTGCGAGACCTCGGAGTGATGTGGTTCCTGACAGGAGAGAAAGCAGGCACTTTGCGAAGTATGCTTTCAACCTCTTTTTAAGCGCCGCAGCCTCAGCCGCTGGGTTGGACACCTGTCTAAGCTGCCGGAAATTTATGCTTGCCCAAAGTCTCAGTATGCCGTTAAGATTTCTCTGGAAACAGGGGGACTGCTCTCCCTTCACGAACTTCCTGCGTGTCCGTGTCCCGTCCATCCACACCAGTGCGGTCCACCTTAGTTTCTGAGGAAAGAACTGCCGACACCAAAACCCCAAACCCTAAACCTCAACCCAGACGCCGAAAATGCCCACAAAAGGCGGTGGCGCTCCTGATGATCCTGATCTCAGAGACGCGCCTGGCCTCGAAGATGGGTACGACCTCCGGCGCCGCGCACCAGACCGAAGGGCTGCGGTTATAGCAGGGGTCTCGGGTGCTCTGTGAGAGCTGTGGGGATTCGGCTGGGGGTTTTGCGGTTTCGGTTTGGGTTGGGGTGCCGGCTTTGGCTCTTGCAGAGGCACGGCGCTCACAGATGCCGAAAAAGTCCAAACAAAGCTTCAAAGTCTTCGAACAGTCCAAGTGCCATAAGTTCCCCATGTTTCTGATGTCCTAAACCCAACCCTAAAGTTACTAAAAGGCTTACACCCGGAGCCGGAGCCCCGCCGGGCCGCAGGATTCTCGACGCGATTTGGCGCATTGCTGGCCTCTCGCTGAGTTTGCCGATGGAATGGGCAGGTGGGCGTCTTTCTGACGTTTGCATAGGGCTTGTTCCACCGTACAGACAACTCAGCTGCGGCATGCTACCGCTGGACAGGCCAGACCTTTCTGTCCAAAGACCTCACGGGTGCAGAATGGAGACACATTGCCCGCCGGCGGCAGTTCGGTGCTTCAAGCATCGTCAAGCCTCGGGCCGTGAACCCCGAAAGCTTCGAAGGTAGCCTAGAATGCCTAGAAAGTCATCTTCTCCCTCGTTTCCGTACCTCGACGGCATCATCCACGTAGGATACCCCAAAACCCAATTCTGATTGTTGTCGCCCCTGATTCAAGCCCAAGCACCTTCGACACCTTCGGCCATTTGATCCTGAGGCTTCAGTGATTTCGGCTGCGTCGATGTGCTTCTCCATCCTGAGCGCAGGCCATCAGGGCTTGGGGTCTGGGGGTTGGTGCTGTGCTTGAGGCCGAAGGGCTTGGGGGCTTGGGATTCGAGAGTGGTGCAGAATGTCTTGGCATCGTGTATCAATGTGTATCAGCAAAGAGTAGTTTCGTGGTTGACGATTCTCTCAGGAAGCAGAGTGGGGGGCATCCTTCTTCTTGCTCTGCTTTCACGGTCTGGCCTTGAAGGGTTTCGGATTTCGATGGTGTGGATTCAGTCTTTCCTAACACCGTCTGGATGATTAGGCTTGTCATGTCCAGCCCTCGCACGTCTTCAAAACATGTACAAAAGAGCTGGGGATGTTCCAACAGACCTCCTGAAGCAAAGAGACCTCCCAAAGCTCTGGCGAGGATGCGTGCTGGCCTTCCTGCGCTTTCGCTTGGGCCTCAGGCTCTCAGATTCCTGACACACCTTGGCCCCAGACTTGATGTAAAGCCTGCTCTGATGACAATCTCAGGTGTGGATATGTTCACGAAAGATCCGCTTGTCCAAGCTGACGTTCTGTACAGCTTCATGGCTGCAGCGTTTTTCGAGGTGCCTTCGATCTCTTCCCTGAAGGATCCAGAGGGACTCTGCTGTTTGAGCTTTGAATGCATCAGTGCTGTGAGCCGAGGCACCCCCAGTGTAGCCATGTGCTCCGGGCTGATTGCCTCTCGCTCGGCAAATTGTGGAGGGTGTGGGGCTTCGGGTGCATTTTGAGGGTAGGTGGTGGATGTGGTGGTGAAAGTCCAGCTGATGTTCTCGCTGTGTTCTATGCTTGAAGTCAACTTTCTGAGCAGCTCTTTTCAAAAAGCTGGTGTCCTCTGGTGGTTTTCTTCTCATGCCGCATCGTTATATCGTCGCGTGTTTGGGGCTGTTGTGCTTGGATACATTCGAGTAGTTGCAGATTGCTTGGAGCGTGGCCTTGCGACGATGGTTTGCGGCCGGGGTTCAGGGTTTGCGAATGCGTTGAGGTCGGTAGATGTCTGGACGGTTGTGAGATCGTGTTCCCTCGAATTCGAACACGCCAGCTGGCGCCTGAAGCTCCAAACCCTGAAGCCCAAACAGGTTCTCTCGCAAACCCTGATGAGCTACCTGATCAGTCTCGGCAAGGTCCCCCTGACAGAAGAGAAAGCAGTTTCTTGCTTCTAGGGTTGAAGGCTTTGGGTTCAGGGTTCGCGAGTCCAGGAGGGTGTACTTTGGCTGTAGTGCTTTGTCGGGCTTTGTATTAAGTTTCGGGACTTGGTGGTTTGGATTTCCGGTCTTCACGGTGTGCGTTTGCGAGCTCAAACTTCTCAGCTGGCGTGTAAGGTGTCCCAAACCTTGCAGCTTACAACCTAAACCACTGTATCCTAAAGCCGATATCCCTTTTAAACCATCGACCCTAAGCCCCTAAGCCCGTGAACCCTGGTAAACGTTTTTTGTTCTTGCCACTAACTCAAGTTAAGGAGGGAACCAACAGTCTGGAATCTGGGCAAAACCCTGCATAACACCGACAACGTGGTCTGAACCTTGCATGGTAGAGACGCGAGAAAACTACTTTTACTAAGGGACAAGCCGGAGCCTCTTAAGCTAGGATCTGTGGAGCGGAGGTGCATTTCATTCCGATCACGGGTGGAATGCTGGTGGTGCTCTTCACAGCCAGCAGCTATGTGCTGTACCTCAACGGCGCCGTGACACGATTTCAGCTTTGAGCGTTTGTTGCGTGCAGGCTAGTGCGCGTAACTACACCCGAAACATCACGACACTCAACAGCCTCGAAGCTTGGAGCCTACAGTCGTAGGCTTAGACCCCGCAAGCCCGAAGACAGATGTGATTGTCGTGGGGCCACAGACGTGCCTGGAGGTAGGAGTCGAAGCCTTGCTATGCAGAAGCGCCCAGGGCCACAGAAGTTGTCACGGGCGGAAGGCCGAGGAAGAGCCCCCTGAGCCCCGAGCCCACGACTTTGCTTAGCCCACTCCTCGGAATGGATTTCAGGTGTGCTCAGCTTGCAGCGTGACTTGGCAGACTATGCTTCGGCTTCGCGGTGTTTCTTGCGAACTGCTTCTTTATTATCGCTATCGGCTACTGTAGCGTCTTCATCTTCTCATCCATCATCAGTGTCGTTTGTCATCATCATCATCATACCTTGGCAATTGAGCTCGACGCCAATGCCGCAACAACACCAAGGCATGTGGGCTCTCAAAGCCGCTCTGCTCTGCTTCGCCGTGCCGGGGGCTTGGCAAAACACATCTGTGCTTTGCAAAACAACCATTCTAAGACTTCAGTGCGTCAGTAATGACCCACTCATGCTTATCACTGTGCAAGAACGGATGACACCATGAATACAAACAGCTGCAGCTGCTGCTGATGCTGCTGCTTCCGGCGGCGACGACGACGAAGACGCCTGCTGCTACCATAAGTATGCACCACCACGACAACCACTGCGACGACGACGACGACCACCGTAACGACAACCACTATTGCTACTGCTCCTACTCCTACTCCTGCTGCTCCTCCTCCTCATGCTGCTGCTACTGCTGCTGCTACTACTATTACTACTACTCCTGCTCCTACTCCTAGCTCCTTCCTGCTCCTGCTCCTGCTCCTGCTACTGCTACTGCTACCACAACAACAACTACTGCTACTGCTGGAGGATTTCCATTTCCGCTCCGGCTGCGGCTGCCACTGAGTACGCGCAAAAACAAACTTGCAACTAAAATCAGCCCCATCCTGATCCTTGTCGACCACTTTCGCGTTGTTGTAGACAGTCTCCTGTTGGCGTCCACTGTATCGTCATGGCAGTCTTGGCAACCAGTGGCACGGGATGGTGCTGTCACCCTTCTTGGGAGAGTCATGTCCCTCCGTTGCTCTCCTAAGGTTGTGGCAGTGTTGTGTGGTGCTCTACACATGCCGCCGAAGACATTAAAGCGCGGAAGAGCAAAAGAATCGCTGCGCCTAGCAGACGTTTGCCTGGGTTAGATGTTGGCATGAATCGACTACTGGCGAACATTGAGACACCCGAATCCTAATGTTGACTCCCAGGTGATCTGATGCATCCCATCCGAAGCCACCGTAAACCGCCGAATTCTCAATGTGCCCACAACAGGGTTTATCGGGTTTATCCTTGCCTTAACACCCTCAAAGAAGGAGGGCATCGTGTGCATGATTTTGCATGAATGAAAATACAAACGATGAATAAGCCGGATGATTCAAGGAAGAAGCTAAACGGCCGGGGTTTCATTCTGATACCCTTCGAAAGTTTCTGTGACTTAGGACCTCGAGTTTAGGGTCTTCTCCAGATTATGGCGCTGCAAAAGCAGCGGCTGGACCCCGCGCCCTACGCGCAACGCAACACCTCAAGTCCCGCAGATCCTATTCCTCGATGATGCCAGGGGGGCCAAGTCAGTCGGTGACTGGCTCTGTCCGAACTCCGCGTTCCAAGCTGAGGGTTTTCAAGTTCAGACCTGTGGAGTTGGGGGGGAGGTGTTCCATAACTGAGCATCATCGCTTCTTGATCAGGAGGGGCTGAGGTATAGGGCTTCTGTGGGTGGTGCAGTATGTCGCTTGTTCTCGCGCTGCTTGACATACTGTCGCACAGTGATAGGAGTCTTCTCTGTGTCCTCTGGGCTGTAGCACCTAGAGCCCATGCTTCCGACTCTGAGACTCTAAGCAAAAACCCCCAACTTCCAAACCCTTGCGCCAGTCCTCAACCCTAAACGAAACACGGGGTTCCAGTGGCCCAAATCCTCAACACCAAATTGAAGACTCGGCGAAGCCGAGTCCTCCAGCCTTGAACCCCGGAAGCCTTGCTTTCGACAGGTAGTTCAGGTTTGAGGGTTCTGCTCTCTCCTCACGTGATCGAGGTGCGTCAATGCGAAGAACTGTGTCTTCGCGAGTAAGAGCAGCTGCCCCAAATGCGGAGCGCCGGAGCCTTGGGTCCTGAACCAAAAAGCAGCAATCTCTACCTGCACGTCAGGATCTTGAAGTCCTCAACCGCTTAACGGCTTGACTGCAGCAGCTTCTGCCCTTCGGTTAATCCCGGACCGGGCATGTTGCAGTCCGGCCCGGTTCATGCAGGGCAGAAACCGCACGGCAGAGATCGCTAGCAGGCAACTCATGACTTGGAAGCAGGGTNTAGTACTGCTGCCGGCAACGCCTCTAGCGTGTGCCCGATGCATGCAGATCCGATGTTGGTGCACTCTGACAGTGGTCGTGGTTTTTCTTGTGACAGCATGGTTGCAGTGTGCTTGACAGCTTCAGAGGACGTATTGAACTTCGTTGAACGTGCTTCAATAGCTCTATCACTTCGTAATATGTTCTTGGGTAGGATATACTGATGCAAATCTGTTTGGTGGAGCCCTGCTGACGAGAATCATGATTCGTTGTTCCTGGATGACGTTCGGAAGGCTGTGTGGCCACGGTGAATCTGTAGACAGAGATCTCTTTGCCTTATGGCTTGACTTCAACAGCTTCTGCCCTTCGGTTAATCCCGGACCGGGCATGTTGCAGTCCGGCCCGGTTCATGCAGGGCAGAAACCGCACGGCAGAGATCGCTAGCAGGCAANCAGCTTCTGCCCTTCGGTTAATCCCGGACCGGGCATGTTGCAGTCCGGCCCGGTTCATGCAGGGCAGAAACCGCACGGCAGAGATCGCTAGCAGGCAACTCATGACTTGGAAGCAGGGTGGCCTGATAGTACTGCTGCCGGCAACGCCTCTAGCGTGTGCCCGATGCATGCAGATCCGATGTTGGTGCACTCTGACAGTGGTCGTGGTTTTTCTTGTGACAGCATGGTTGCAGTGTGCTTGACAGNTAGTACTGCTGCCGGCAACGCCTCTAGCGTGTGCCCGATGCATGCAGATCCGATGTTGGTGCACTCTGACAGTGGTCGTGGTTTTTCTTGTGACAGCATGGTTGCAGTGTGCTTGACAGTAAAGCTGTGCACAACTTGAGGATGTATTGAGCTTCGTTGAACATGCTTCAATACTTCGTAATATGATCTGGGGTAGGGTATACTGATCTAAATTTGCTTTGTGGTGCCTTGCTGACGAGAGTCATGATTCGTGGTTCCTGGATGACGTTCGGAAGGCTGCGTGGCCACGGTGAATCTGCAGACAGAGATCTCTGTGCCTTATGGCTTGACTTCAACAGCTTCTGCCCTTCGGTTAATCCCGGACCGGGCATGTTGCAGTCCGGCCCGGTTCATGCAGGGCAGAAACCGCACGGCAGAGATCGCTAGCAGGCAANCTTATGGCTTGACTTCAACAGCTTCTGCCCTTCGGTTAATCCCGGACCGGGCATGTTGCAGTCCGGCCCGGTTCATGCAGGGCAGAAACCGCACGGCAGAGATCGCTAGCAGGCAACTCCTTGGAAACAGGGTGGCCTGATAGTACATCTGTCGGCAATGCCTCGAACATGTGCTCAAAGCATGAAGAACCCATGCAGTTTGGTATGCTCGAAGGCTCGAATCCCAAACGCGTGAAGGATCAGACGGTCGTGATGGTGGTCATGTGGCTCGTTCCATTGCGATTGCCATGCCCAGTTGCTGGAGCCACTGCAAAGGTCGTTCATGGCTTCCGCGCCTTGTGGGAAGACTGTGTCGTTTTTTGTGCTTGATAGATAACTTTCGATTGCATCAGTGGTTGCCACAGTTTACTCCGTCCTTAGTAGAGACACAGCATGCAGCTTGTCTGGCTTTGCCCTGGGTGAATGAAAGGCAATTTTCTCTACCACTATGCTCGGGCAGAGAAAGCACATCTTATTTCAGTTTGACACTCCAAGCATGCGAATGTTGGTAGTCGTCAGGTAGCAGGAGGTCTTGCTGCGGCTCGACCTCCCCGACCTGTCCCATTACATGTCTGTGTTGATCTCGTCGGTGTGTTGATCTGCTCCAAGTAAGGTGCCGGTCTGTCACGGTAGTTCTCTTTCCTTCACATCATCTCGTAGCAGGTGCCACCCAAAAACAGAATATCAGCGCACCAGGTTCGCTCGTGTTTGTCTGTCGAGCTTCCCGATGGACCAAGTCTTAGTTTCATTTTCCTTGCCTGCAAGAAGCCAGATGGGAAGTCTGGAGTATGGCTTGCCTCCTCTGCTGAGACGAAGTTTCCATCTGCAGAAGAGACGGGTCTCGGTCTGGTTTCGAGTTTCGCAGATCTGCTTCAGTTTCTTGGAGCATTTCATCCAAGATATCATGCTCGGACTCGCAAAAGCACTGAGAACGATACGCGTCCGCGTAAATGTGGAGTTGGGGCACAGCGAACTCACCCCATCGTGAGCTGCCCCAGGTGGGCAACCGTGCAGCCGGTAGTATCAACTTTGGGGCGTGTTCCTTTTTGTAAGGATCTTGCTATTTACGGTTCTCCATTAGAGGGAGTTCCAGTCAGGTGAACGGAGAGTAGCCCTGTCATGTGTCGCGTCCTATGCTGGCGCCAGAAGCTGAGGCAGAAGCCATCGTACGTGTGGGAGCCGAGCATTGCCGGGGTTTGGGAGGGATCGGGACTGTGAAACAACAAGGCCTCTCCGATTCCGAAGTATGAAGATACTTGGGCCGAATTCTGGAGATTTGAAGCCCTTTTCTACTGAACCGCATGGCAGCCCCAAGGGTTGAGGGACTTGTAGTCTTAGAGATTAAGGTCACTCCAGCCACAAGCCTGCTGGCCTGATTCCCACAGGCTTACACCGAAGCCTGAAGCTTTACCTTTCGGAAGTACGGTCCAAGGAGAGCTGCTGGAAACCCAAAGCTTGAAGCCCCGGAGCTTTGAGGTGCAGAGCGCTGGCACCGGTGGCGGTGGCACCCGTGGAGCCTGGACAGGTGGTGGCTACGGCGGCATGGGTTCGGCGCCCGGGCACTGGGTCATTGAAGCACGACGACGACTAGAAGGACGACAGTTGACTTGTACTACGCCTGCTGCTACTGCTACTGCTACTGTGCTAGTAGGGGTGGTGGTAGTAGTAGCAGTAGCAGTAGCAGTAGCAGTAGCAGTAGCAGTAGTAGTAGTAGTAGTAGTGGTAGTAGTAGTAGCAGTAGTAGTAGTAGCAGTAGTAGTANCGGATGTGTGTTACAAGAGTATGTAAAAGGGGTAGTTGGTAGGGTGTTCAAGTTGTGATGATGTTCGTTGTTGAAGATGATGATGACGATGGGTTAACGCACCAGGTGGAGTACTTTAAGGACCGAGTAAAAAAAAGCTTTCCCCCAACCAATTTCGAGTTTTCGCTGAAAGCCATTGCAAAGGCAAAAAGACAACGTAGCAAAGTCCAGAGGTAAGCTTGGCAACTATATAAGATGGCTGACGTCACGAAAGTACTGTAAATACCGAGTAAAATGGCTCTTCCGGAGATGTTGTT
>BGNK01000141.1:251299-288354 GCA_003297005.1 Symbiodinium sp. clade A Y106
GGGGGGGGGGGGGTGGCTAGTACTAGTAGTAGTAGTAGTCGTAGCCGTAGCCGTAGCCGTAGCAGTAGCAGTAGCAGGAGTAGGAGTAGCAGTAGCAGTAGCAGCAGCGGCAGCGGCAGGGGCAGTGGCAGTGGCAGTAGCAGCAGCAGCAGCAGCAGGAGTAGTAGTAGTAGCAGGAGTAGTAGTACTGTAGTAGTAGTAGTAGTAGTAGTAGTAGTAAACTTAGTAGTAGTAGTAGTAGTAGTAGTAGTAGTAGTAGTAGTAGTAGTAGTAGTAGTAGTGGCATGGGCATGGTGGTAGTTGTGGTTGTGGTGGTGGTGGTGGTGGTGCTGGTGACGACTACTACTACTACTACTACTACTGTTACTACTGCTGCTACTACTACTACTACTACCACCACTACTACTGCCGCTACTGCTACTGCTACTGCTGCTAGTATTAGTGCTGCTCCTCCTCCTCCTGCTTCTGTGCTTCTGCTGCTGCTGACATGTAGGTCCGTTCGGGGCGTGAGGTGTGCAATTTTTTGTCGTGCCCGCACGCTCAGATCCGCAGATGAAGAACGTTGCGGGAGCCTGAGGATTCTAGCGATGTTGCAGCTTGCTCAAGTGCGAGGGCGTTTTCAGAGCTTGAAGCTCGGCAGGGCTTGTGCTTGTGGCCCAGCTTCTCAAACATCGTATTTGTGAGGGGAAGACGTATCTCGTGTTGATTTATTCTGCTCAAGCATGGGGCCCTGACCGTCCCGAAAACTCAAGCCGCCCCCCCCTATCGTCGCCTCCCAGATGGCCACCCTGGCCAAAATGACGGGCATGCAGTTCAACCTTCGGGACTGGCCGTGCGTGGCTCCCGGCCACGTGAGATCAGACCGGTGTCTTTCAAGCTGGGCTGCTTGGAAGGTTGTTGAATGACTGCGAGGGGGAATAGTCAGAACAGAAGAACTTGAGTTGGATAAGCGTCGTATTCACAGATGTGCATCATACTGGTGCCAGTTCGCCCTTGCGAAACCGTCCCGAGTGATGCTCAACAAGTTTGCCACATGGGAAGCTTCAAAACACGCCCTCAACAACTGCCCCAAGTTTCGACGATATTCGGGGCCCCCTTAAAGCAAGTGGTGTCATTCAGAAACGGCAAAAGCTTGCGTAGTGTACTTGCTGGACTACGGTGGCTGGGCTCAATGAAGTCTGCCACCGAGCACGCAGTCGATGAGAAATCGCATTCGTAGGTTCGGATCTCAGCGCAATGTTCTGGGGGGAGGAGGCGGGGGAGGGCTTGGGGAGGATGCGGTGGGCAGGTCGCTACGGCGCAGGACGGGAATCTGAAGCAGCTCCCGGTTATCTGTTTTGGGGTACATGCCTTAAGGCTTCTTGCCTTTCCGAGGTCCTAACCAGGATTGCGTGAACAATACCCGAATGGTTTTCGTGCCGCACCGAGTTACCGTGAAGAGTTTCGGATTTGGGGTTAAAGGCTTGGGCCAGGCCCTAAAACTCGAAGCCCTCTGAGCATCCACCGAGGCTAGGGTTTGGGGTGGATGGTTAAGGGCCCCCAGACTCTGCTGGCCGAGGGCAAGCACGAAAGCTGCCCACAGTGTGGCATGAGCAAGCCCGCTTGGGCTAACCTTGGCAGAGGCGTGGGAGTGGTGCTTAGATGATGACAATGTGACGGACATCATGATAATACGATGCTATTTATGAAAGCTCATAACAAGGAAACTAACAATTGTGGTTCTTCGTGATCTATTTGTCATAATTTTGGTGATCGTACCCAAATTTCGGCAGCAGGAAGACATGCAGGACAGGTGCTAGAGATCTGAAAGCTGTTCCAGCAGTGTCGCTTTGGCTAATCTGAACCCTGATGATTAAGAAGTTCGTTCACTTTCCAGGTCAGGGTTGTTAATTGTTGTTGTCTAGTGCAGATGTTGGTCGTTCAGCCCTGTGGATGTTGCTGGATTCAACAGTCTCTGTGGCGACTCTGTGGATCTTGGGTTGCAAGGCGTGTGCACTTCATTCTCCCAGCTGGGTTCCGGAACCACGACAACCTGGCACAGACTCCCCTTTAGATTATTTTGTGTGTGATGTTGATGCCGACCCTTGGACCCCAAAACCCAAGTTGAAGAATGCGTTGCCAGGATGCTAGAATCTGAATCTCAAACCCCGCGTCCTTGGTTCCAAATCCGAAGCCCTCATTGTGAATCTGGGGCTCTTGCACTCTTGAATTTTGCGGCTGCAGGCCTGCCTTGGGTTGTCGGGATGGTGGTCGTCGTAGTCGTAGTCATAGTAGGAATAAGAGGAGCAGAGCATTGGCATTAGCAGGAATCATCCCAGAATCATCATCATCATCATCATCATGAGCAGCGGGGGGATAGTCTTGGGTGCCAGAGTGATCGCGGCAGCAACGGTTACGACAGCAGCGAATGCGGGCACAGGAACTACTCTACCATCCTCACCACCCGCAGCAAGCACAACCACAGCAGCAGCTGCTGCTGCTTCACAATCTTCAGCAGCCGACATGAAAGGATGGGGTTCGGATTTTCGTTGGAGAGCTTTCGGGGTATGGCTCCACGGCGGAGTCCACAGACGCAGGCGGTGAAAATCCCGCCGACTGGAAGTGCCCGTCACCAGACTGCCTGCGGCCTCGGTTTGCACCACGATCACGTGCTCAGCATGGCCTCTCGAGGGCAGCCTTAGTCTGGTAGTGATCTTCGTACCAGCCCCCACCTTGACTTTAATACTCCAACTCAGGTGCCAAAGTCTCTTGCTTCTGACGAGTCACGTATTCTGAATTCTCGCGATCTGGTTTCCCGGATGTGAGGGCTTTCTTCTGGTTGAGATTCCGAGTTAGGCGTCCTTCCACAGCTAAGCTACGATCTTGTATTTGTGAAACGCACATGTGTCTGATTGACTTCTTCATCTTCGACCGGTCTTTGGAGTATGAGCTTTCTCGACAAAGGTGTAAACAACAAGAATTTCGTCTTTGCAAAGCACGATGTCTGCCCGCGGTGCAGCATGGTCTTTCCCGACCTGTTTGAAGGTTGCACCTAAGGGCGAAAGCTTCAAACTTGGCATGACGGTCATGGTCTGGTGAGATGATGACATGATGATGTTGATGATGATGGTGGTGATATGATGCTGCTGCTGATGATGATGATGATGACGGTGACTGATGATCGCTACTTGTGACCGTCATGGTTATGATGATAATACCGGCTGTCAACAGAATGAAAGGTCGAAGACAACTGGTATTGCCACCACTGCTGCTTTTGCTACTACTGCGACAACGACGACGACCTACTATTATTACCATTGCGACGACAACAACAGCAGCAACAACACCAACAACCACAACCACAATCACCACCGTAACCGCGACCGCGACCGCGACCCCGACCCCGACCGCAGCCGCAGCCGCAGCCGCAGCTGCAGCTGCAACTACAACAACAACCAGTACCACTACCAGTCACTACCACCACCATCATCATCATCTCTGCTACTACTACTACTACTGCTGCTGCTGCTACTACCGCTTCCACTACCACTACCGGTAGCACTGCCACTGCCACTACCACAACCTAGATCTACTACTGCTACTACTACGACTACGACGACGACTACTGCTACACTACGACTACGACAACGACTACGACTACGATTACTACTACTACTACTACTACTACTACTATTCCTGCTACTGCTGCTACTACTACTACTACTGCTACTCCTACTCCTACACAACAACTACTGCGACTGCGACTGTTACCGCCACTCCTTCTCCTACTCCTACTCCTACTGCTACTGCTACTGCTACTGCTACTGCTACTGCTACTACTACTACTACTACTACCGCGATACTCCTGCTGCTGCTGCTACTGCTGCTGCTGCTGCTACTACTACTACTACTACTACTACTACTACTACTACTACTATGCTACCGCTACCACTGCCATCGCCAGAGCCACTACCACCAGCACTACCACTACGGCTCCTGCTCCTGCTACTGCTAATTGCTACTGCTGCTGCTGCTGCTGCTACGGCCGTCCCAGCAGGTCCCGGCAGACACAAAGCTGCAACCTGAGCACTCCAACACCCTGTCCGAATTGCTAAGCCGTTGCAGGCCCGGGGCCGGCCCTCACTCAGGGAATAGAGTTGGGTGCGCCTGTCAGGGGCTCCTGAAATGCTTCATAAACCCAACGGCCCCAAAGCCTAAAGAAAGCCAAACTTCCAAAGCCCGAAACAGTCCCCGAAATCCCGATTCCCAAAGCCCAGAATCTTGGAAGCCCCTTACTACTACTATTACTATTACTATTACTAGTACTATTACTCCCAGAACCCACATAAAACCCAAGAGCTCCCCAAGAGCTCCCCAAGAGCCCGAGACTCTCTGCCAGCCCCGGCCCGACGGTGGGATCCGACAACGTCAAAGCCTTTGTCTGGAAGACTGGGGTTCGATGGTTTAGGGTTTAGGGTTTAGGGGTTTCGGGAGGATCTTGGCCGGGTGTTGAGGTTTCGGTTGATTGCCAGCTTGAGCTTCGGGGTTTAGGGCCTGCTGAAGCCCAAAGCCCCAGACCCTCGATGCAAAACGCGATGAGCCCGAACATTGCATGCGTGCCAAACTTGCCTGTCGTTTCCGTCGTTTCCTGCAACGTGACACTTGCATTCCAGTCAGCCTCTGGGATCGGATCGCATCTCGAGCGTATGAAGCTCGCAAGCCGTACTCCGCGTAGCTTGTTTGGTTACTTAACGGTTACTTCTACTCGAGACTCGCGACAGCAACCCCGAGCCAGATATCCAAACTGAGAGCCCTACACCCCAGGACTCCTGCAGGTCATGTTTCAACTAAGGTTCGCGAAGTCCCCTCCGCATGAGATGAGCGACGAAGGACGGAGCTCGATTGCTTTCGAAGGTTCAAGTTCGGGGACTTCGTTGCGAAAGGATGCCACACATCCCGAGCTCCGCATCGGAGGTGTCCATGCGAGGCTCCTGCATCGGCAGAACAAACAAACGCCCACAAGCAACAAACAAACGCCCACAAGCGAGGCTCGCACAAAGAACTTAAGTTTGACAGTCGCGAGACCCTGCCCTCGCCCTCAAACCTGTGGAAATGCACCCAGCTGGACATGGGCGGAGCGCCATATAGCTGCATAGCTGCAAGGGGTGGCTCTGAATGCCGAATCCCATCTATCCATACTCCATGCACCCAGCCTGCCGCCGACCCAAGCCAGGAGCCAGCTGCACCTGCAGTTGGCAGCTAAGCGGGGCGGGTATGTTGTACTGCTGGGGGGATGCTGGCTCCACTTTTTCAGGCAGCTTCATGACCAGCTGAGCAGCCTGGCAGAATGCTGAGGACAAAGACCAAGGATGCTGTGGACGCCGTACAGAACACTGGAAGTGAGGCTCCGGAATCCCACCTGCCTGCTCCAAAACTCCCAGCCCTGTGAACTTTAAACTTTAGCTCCTTTTTGCAAGCGCCTCTCCGTGGCTGATGCTTAGCTCTCAGCCCATTGCACCCCCCCCCCCCAAACTGATGGCGGGCCGCTCCGGGCGTTCTGCGGTACACGTGTCCTGTTTAACGAACGACAGCAATGAGGATTTTGGATGCCACGGACACAAAAGACCGCATTCTGGAACTCCAGTGTGCACTTCTGTACAGAATCGTATCCTCCCATAAGTTCTCAAATTCTTCGGTTTGGCCTTCGGGCCCGAGGCTGCGAGATTGTATCTGGCAGCCTAAGGGGTGAAGGGCATTCTGTACCATCATATTTCGGAAAATCCTGATGCTTCTGAGCTTCTTGGGGTCCCTTCAGCCGCAGACTGCCGCAGGCTCGAGGATGGTGCCTAGCCCACTGTTTAGAACAGACAGTGCCCAATCTTGAGTACGCATAAACATAGACAGATAAACCAAGAATAGTCGGATAGATGAGTAAAAAGAGAATATGCATATACATGTAAATGACTATACAACGCCAGACATAAACATGCATGTAAATGTACATATGCATATTGACGTAAGCAAACGCACACGTGCGTTCATAGATACAAATAAATACCTTCATACATACACATATGAAAACAAGCAAGTAGATATATACATAAAACTATGATTGATTAATAATCAGGGGTATGTTAGTGTGTGTATGTGTGTGTATGTATGTATATGTATGTATGTATGTATGTATATATATATGTATAGAAGGATGAGTTTCAGCTGCATGCTTTGCAAGAATATGCAAGTGGAAGAGTTCGCGACCATTGACTTCCGACTATGCATCGGCGGGATGTAGGACCTGGCATAAAACATAAACTGAGACATAGCCCTGAACCAAGCAACCCGGCTCGCATCTTCGCCCTGAGCACAAAGTAGATCCGTCTTAAATCCAATTGCGGTGGCAGCCTCGGGGCGCCGACTGCACCATGACGGCGGCGGTGGTGGGCATGTCTGCAAGTCAAGGTTTTATGAAGCGTGAGTTTGACAACAGCCATCATGCCTTAGATCTGAGTTCTAAATCTCCGGTTTCCTACACCCTGAACCTCTGAACCCCTTCATGCGAATTTAGGTGGACGTGCACGCAGAGGGGCTTCGGCAGCTGGAGCGGGCAGAGCGTCTGGTGGAGGCACCAGGGAGTCCATATGGTCAGGGTTCAGTGTCCAATTTTGGGCACTTTGTCCCATCGATCTCAGGGTAATTGCGAAGAAAAGGTTTTCAAATTTGGGATGGGTTCAAGGCTCCCAGACCCCTCCGGTTTGGAGCCCATCAAGAACCCGAAAACCGGCAAACACGCGGCCGGGTCCCCGTCGAGCCACCCAGAGACTCCAATATCCCTTAGTTAAGGAATATACCTTAAATTATATTCGGGATCCTACTATGATTTAAGGTATATTCCTTAATTAAGGGATATTGGAGTCCCTGGGCAACAGCCTTCAGGTTGGCTCCAGCGGCCCAAGGTCCCGTGGTCCGTTCAGCGGGGTGGTGGGGGCGGATTCTGGGAGTTTACGGCTTTCGGGGCTTTGGAACTACGGCTTCGGGTCCTTTGAAGGCCGGGCCGCTGTTTCGGGGCCTTAGGTTTGAGCTTGAGCTTTTTTTTGTTGTTCATAAAATTACACATGGGGCCAGATTCCAGGCCTGTCGCGAAGCGCATCAATTTTCCCAGCCCTGGCGCTGGCTCCTGGCCTATCAGTGCTCGAAATTTCCGTAGAACCCGATTCCCAAGATTTAGGGCACACCCTTGCATGTAACACACCTATTATAGGAGCACCCCGACAAAGGTGGGATTCAGGCTGACATGCCGGCCGCCGGAGTTTTTGTAGCAATAATCGCTGTGCGCGAGTAGGGCGGCCTGGGATGGCCTGGGAGCCTTCGCGCGACCGGTCGAGCACACCTTCAAACCCGAACCCCCCAAACATTAAGCCCTGCAACTTAGACCCTAAATCCAAACCCCAAACCTCTCTTTCAGGATATTCCGAACCTTAATGGCTTCGTGGTTTGAGGATTTTTAGCCCTCGTCGAAGCCTTCGAGGTTCCGGTTTTAGACAAAATCCGGTTTCGGCTTGCTAGGACCCCTGCAACATTGCAGGAAAACCTAGCCCTAACCCTGCATGTAAAATTTCATTTATTATCCGTCCGATATACTGCACTATAACATAACATACTACACCACTACACTATATACTATTAGACAATAGCATGTGCACATGCATACTACATTATAGTATAGTATACTATACTATCCTATGCAACATAGCATACTATAGTTGATTATTACTTGTTCATCGTGTTGGAGCAGACCCAGGAGTCGGAGAACCGCGGTGCACAAGTCGCTGGAGCAGCTCTTCGGAGAGGCGCGGCTGAGGCCCCGCGCTTGAAACCAGGGCTGAAAGGGGCTGAAGGGTCCTGTAAAGGGTCCTATGAGGATTCTAGAGTGGTTCTGTCTTTGGGTAATGGGGTTCGAGCACATTCGGGCTTGTGGATTCTGGGTTTGTTGTTGTTTTGACGGTGTTGTTTCTTTCAGGCTTGCGGTGATCAGGTTGTGGCGTTGCAGGGCTTCGGCTTCGGTGGTCTTGAAGCTTTGGCGTTGAAATTTGACCGGGAGCTCGTGAATCGGTTCGGTTATGTTCTGAAACTCACCAGAAGATGACCTAGATCCTGATTGATGAGGCACTCTCCCTCAAAGGTTCAAGGAGGGTTCCTACTATCATCGCTTTTGAGGAAAAGGGTTCTTTGACTACTCATGAGCCTGCATTACGCTCAATAGTAGCCCGGCGAGTCATTCCGGCCGCCCTAAATCCGAAAAGCTTCCGGACTTGTGTCTCAAATCTTGTAGCTCATCCATCCTCCTCCCTGCATCCAGAATCCTAAGGGTCCTACATCCCTGGCCTAAATGGGAGTTTCCGAAAATATGGGACCCTAATATACTAGCCTAAATAGAAGGATCCTTATTATAAGGACCCCAAAATAAGGTACCCCTTATTTTCGGAAACTCCCAAATGGAGGTCGCAGACGTTCTCTGGAGCAAACGCCTTTGCATCCACCTCCTCCTTGCCTCGGCTCCTTCAGACGCCACAGGCGCAGAGGCCCGGCTTGGGGCCTTGCTATGATTATTATTATTACTACTATTAGTATGATTAATACTACTATTATTATTATTACTACTACTATTATTATTTTTACTATTTCTATTATTACTATTATTATGATTATTATCATCATAGGGGGCCTTTATAATTCGAATCGGGTTCCTTTAACGGTTTTATACTACGTTTGTTTTCAGGGTTTGTATGATCATAGTATATGGGCCTTAATGATTAAGATAAGGGTTTGGGTATGATACTATAGCGACAGTAGAACAAGCAACCCTAATGAATAGTTAGGCATTTACCTTGCCTTACTCGGGTTCAGGGCGTAGGATTTTGATGTCATGCACGAAGATCTTTAGAGGAAGGATCCCACCAAATTACGATCCGTATCAGTATCCCTAGTACATATGAGACAGATCTTGACAAAGACGACAACACCACGCACCGCCACTTCTTGCGGCTGGCCAATCCTCAGGCTGGAGAGGGACATTGCAGACTTCACCCTGGTACCGCAAACCGCGCCGGGCGCAGCTCTGCCGCGAGCGGACGCTGAACAGCCGTCCTTGGGCCTCCAGGCGCCAGGGCTATCCGAATTCATTTTCAAGCAGAGGGTTGGCTCGCAGTGACGATGCAGATTTAAGGGATAAGAGAGTCATCCCCTAAACTCATCACCCCAGTGGGCTCTCCGTCAGCACTTGCAGTCGGAAAAAGGCATCAAAACAAAACACGTTTTTATCCTACCCTGAGCACTGAACCTTAAGCCAAGGAGTTCTTCGGCTTGCGTCACGAGCGCGTGATTGTGGAAACCGTTGAGGCCTTGGCTACAGGGCTTCGGCGTTGGGGGTTTAGGGCAATAGGTTTTAGGGGTTTAGGGTTGCCAGCAAAACCACCTGGCTCCCTCGTCGTTGAGCTCAGGGTCGGCATAGCTGATGATGATTTGAATGATACATCCTGATGGTAGTGATGATGATGATGATGATGGCGACAGTGATTTTAGGGGTACTTAGAAATATGTTTTTTGGTTCCTATAATCCCTAAGAAACAGCTAAAATTATGATTTTTTGCTGGGGGTCTAAGTTCAGTATGAATAACGAGAATTGACACCACCGCTTCCTCGTCACCGCTGAAACGGCCTCTGTTCGTCGTCTTGAGGTCGTCGCAGTCGTTGCTGCAGCAGCGATGATCGCTGGAGCAGTGGAAAACAGGCGTCATCACCAGCAGCAAGAATGACACCGCACGCCATCGCTAGTACTATCATAGTGATTCGGTTTCGGAGGGTTCCCGATGTTTCTTAGAGTGGTTTCTCAGGATACGGGCCTTCCTAATGCTTGGCCAGAAGAACTGCTGCGCCTACGGGGACTCCGCAGAATCAAACAACTAGCCATTTGTCTCGTCTAGCGCGGAGGTGCCAAGTTTAAGAGCTACAGTAGTGCATCCGCACGAAAATCAAACCAAGAAGTACAGTAGTTTCCGTCCTGGGAGCACTCCATCGCAAGCATCGAACAGAGCTAAAGCCTTAGACCCGAAACCGTAATTTAAATTATGCGGGCCGAAAGTCTAGACCCAACAGTAACCCTAAACAATAATCAATAAAGCCCAAACTGTACACCTCGAGCCCTAAACCGGAAAGTAGGCAAAACCACACCCAAAACCTAAACCCAAAAAGCAGACAAAGCTCCAAACGCCTCACATGCACGAAAAGTTCCAACCAGGAGAGTTACAGGGACTGCCTGCGGAGCTGCGAGCGCCAATCATTCGACCGACTCCAGGCAGACTGGGAGGAGGCGAAGACACAGCTCCCCGGTGGCATTTCTGAGGTTTAGGGGGTTTGGGGGTGCAGGGTTTTAGGCTGTCAGGGGTTGCTTGATCTTAGAGCTTAGGGTGGTTTCCGGACTCAGGACTCCTGGGTCCTCTCAAGACTTTGTCCTGAAACCTTTCACACGGCGATATGGCTGAGCAGTTGCTCAAGAAGACGAGGGCTTGGTCTTCTAGTCTTAGTGTACTACAGCCATATAGGGGTTGTACGGGACATTATTCCTAAATGAGCAGGTTCCACTCCAAGGGACTGTCCACACGCAGGCAAATCTCAAAGCCCTGGGTGCTTTCCGACCGAATCAAATTAGAGGGCTGCCTTTCCGAGTGATGTGAGCTATCTCCAGACTGAAAGTTTATGCAAAGCCGTGCTATAAGCCGTGCTTAGGCCCGGAAAGCCCTGCGGGAATCCATGTGAGTCTTCCAGAAGGGCTCCTTTGCTCTCTGCCTGTTCGTGGCGGTATTTCTTCTTGGAAGTGTGCGAAGATTTCCGGTGCCCAAACCCGCAACCCTTCAACTTTTTGTAAACTCTCACCTTGAGGTTTCTTGGCAACCTCCAGCGGTTGGGTCAGGGCTCGGCAGCCCCTTGGTGCACGATCCAAGCAGATTTGGAATCGGCTGAGGCCTAGTGATAGTTTATGATTTGCAGGGAGTGCTTTCCTGTCCGAATTGGTTTCTCAGGTCCCCGACACCCCAATTCCCGACCCCTAAAGACTCTAAACGCCGAAGCCCCAGAGCCCAAGAGCCCAGAGCAGTGGACCCTACACCCGCACTGGTCAACTCAAAATTAACGTAGAATGCGCCGAATAGCCGCGCCCTGATGAGAAAGTCTATGTGCATCATTATGCCTTCGCGTTGTCGTGACGTTATGGCCCAGCTGTGCAGCCCACGTTGGGGTGACACTGTAAGGAAGTTGCTGTATTACTGTCATTTTTACTGTGATCATTGCTAGCCGTAGTAGCATCAGAATGTGGAGCACGTCCGAGCTGCAAAAGGCCCCCCTGAAGCTGTGAGAAGACAAAAGGTCTTGGCACTCTGCAACGACGGCTCCTCCTCGAGCCCTGCGGCGGTGCCCCCGAAGGAGGTGACCGGGACACGATAAGGGGTAGCATTAAAAGGAGTACAAAAGGGCTCCCGCGCAGGGTTTCAGGATTTAGGATTTTTTCCTGCAAACAGGTGTACGTGCTGACGCGATCGCGACAGCCGTGACAGCAATCATGCCACGAATCGCGAGCATGATCATGATTCTCACTGAATGAAAAGTGCGAGAAGGCACCATGACTGTGTAGCAGCCACGAAGCCAACACACTAGACCATGTATCCCAGAAAGTGTGCTAGGACAGGATTTTCAATCTGTCGCCGCGCTTGAAGCCGAAAGCACCAGGCACCGAAGATTTGCTTGCAAGGATACCCTAGACCCTAAACCCTAATTGTGGTGTAAGCCCCTCGTGAGGCAGGTTACTTGATGCGTCGCGCAGAAAGAGCCACTACACCTTAAAAAAAACCCCTAATTGAATACTCCCGACCGGCCGTGGCCTCTGGTCGCAGGACTCCCCCATCATCGAGGCTCTCCTGAGTGAGCCCATGGGCCCGCAACTGGTGCAGAAGCAGCTCAGCCTGGTTCAGGCTCTCAGGGTTTTGGGGTTTTCTTTTCAAGGGCTTGGGGTGCAGGGCTTGCTTCATAGGCTTTGGGTTTGTCTTGACTCCAGGACAAAGGATGAGAAGTAGATTCTGTACAGTCTGGTGGCAGCCTGACATGTGCGAATTCGTCGTTGACGCTGTCCACGAGTTGTTGGACGGACGCCTTCAGGGCTTTTCCGGGGTCTGAGGTTAAATTTCGTTTGATCAGGTTACAGTAGCTCTAGTTGCGGCCCTAGCTCGATTGGATACCTGAACATTGCTAATGTTTGCGAGCCCCAAGGCTAACTCGAAAGTCCGAAGTCCCAACAGTCTAGACATTCCGTCGGTCTATGGTGCAGGATGGTGGTTTGCGGAAGGGGTGAAGCATAGGGTTTTCTAGCATTCGGGGATAGAGTCCCCGTCCATTTTTGGAAGAAAGATCCTACCTGGCAAGATCTCCAGCTCCCCAACGTTATAGGATAAGCTATCTTACTGCCCCTTAACTGCATAACCCCAATACTTCATCATAAAGACGAACAGCCAGCAGAACAGCAACATTGAGTGCCGGTCCTGCTGGAATCTAACTTCGATCATTTGCAACGTACGTAGGGAACCTTACCGGTCTCAAACCAACCTCCACCGCCCCACCACAACGACCACTGTGACGACTGTCGCTTGAGAGCAGGGCTCAGCGGGAATCGTGATGCCACTGAGAATGGTCATCCAATCAAATGTAGCGACCTTGTTACAGCACCCCTAGTAGTAGCTTTTAGTACCGATCCAGTCAACCTCACTAGTAACCTTCTGGAGTCGAAGAGTCAATATAGGGGCCTAAATAACTACCACAATACTGTGTTGGGGGTTCGTTTAGTATGATTATAGTAGAAAGGGTCCCAAAACCCTATTCTAGTTATTAAGGCCCCTATATTAACCCAAATCCTCAAGCCGCCGCTCTCTTCCCAGCCGAGGATCGCGCACCTGAGCAGTGCCAGCTGCCCGGCCTACCAGGCTGAGCTGAAAGAGTGCTGGAGCCTTGTGCTTAAGGGTTCAGGGTAGTTGGCATGTAGGGCTCAGTGCGGGAGGCTTGAGGGTTCAGGGTGCCTGGGATAGGGTTTTGGGTCTGAGGGTTCGCTTTAGAGTGTTTGTTTCAGGAGAATGGGTGGGCGTTTCAGCAGATTAGCGAAATGTGTATATGCTATTAGTACGCACGCATGGATGCACGCGTATGTCGGTCCGGTTTTGAGGACGTACAACGGTGTAGCTCTTCAGCATGCGGCAATGACACTGAGGTTGCTTATTGAGTTGAAGCACTGCCAGGGTTGCGGGAGCAAGCGACTGTACGTTTCATTTCTCCAGAGCAATGTTTTGAAGCACCACCATGCTGTTATCTTACTCCTGCGCTTTTATCTCGTTGTTTTTCCGTCTGCTCTCTGGATTCCTTTTCAAGCCCTCTTCCCGATGAGCTAGCGGCCAAGGAGCATCCTTACCCAGGAGTTGCAACTTGGACTGGACTTGATTGCATGGGCGGGATCCTCGCCACGGCGACTTTATGAGAAGTGCGGCCGCAGACGTGTGCGTAGGCTTCATGAGCTTTCCGGCACAGCAGCATGAATTGAGAAGTGACAACACAACCCACTGCCCCAGCCCCGATGCCGAACGAGTCTTGTCAACGTGGGATGCACTGAGGAAGATCACCCTGGGGGGTATCACTGCCGGAGCTCTCACATACCTTCAGAATCGCTTCTTTGACGAGGCGGTTCGCGCTTGTCGGAAATCTCAAGAACCCCAGTCCGAGGCAAAAGTTCCCTTCTGGGCCCAGATCGTATGCTCAAGAGCAGGGTCTCGACACTTGCAAACTTTGCAAACTTGGCAGATGGCAGTTTTTGCCGCGACTTTCGAGTGCCATCATTGCTCTTGCCCTTCTTGCTTTACCCACTCGTAATGGCAACGGTAGTGATGGCGGCCGTGGGAGTGATAGTGTATCACGTGCTCGAGTGCCATTGGTCCTAGCATTCTCGCTCCATGTCAGGTCATGTTTGGCTTAGTTGTTTCGTCGTACATAGTGCACAGGATTTAGGGCTTCAGCCTTTGCGGTGCACAGAGCTTCAAGGTGGGGATATGAGCTCAATCCCTAGACACCAGCCCAACCTCAACCTTAAACAGATGTTGTGGCAAGCAGGTGAAGAACTTCGTGTACAACCAGGCAGATGCGCGCTTGGGCGGCGTACCAGATGCCTGGTCTCTGGTCAGGGCGTATGGCCGACTGAGACTGGGCAAGCGAATATTCCATGAGGGCTACTGCAAGGGTTCCTTAAAGGCTACATTTTTTTGGGTATCTAATGGCAAAGCTCGGACGAGGTGTAGGTGATAGCATCGTGCTGTTAAGAATGCGACCACACAAGAGTTCCAAACACTAGGGACATGTAGCCGGAGTGCTGGTACGTAGCAGGTGTAGTAGAGTAGTCGAACAGTCTAGGATAGTAGAACCTTGCAAGTAGGTCCAAGTACCTAACAATCATATTACGCTCCAAATATACTAACCGACATCACTACTATCCTAGACCCAAGTACCTCACTATTGGGTTTTTTGGACCCCAGATCCGGAAATTTGTGTTGCGAACAAGTAGCTTGAAATGCTTCGATCGGTCGTCGCCCTTGCTGTGAAAAGGGTTTGAATGGGAGGCGGGGTGTCAGCGCAGACGAAAAAGCGAACCTCTGAAGTGGCTCACGGTAGTTTTGTAGCCTCTAACCGGGCCCATACCCAACATCTACGGATTTAGAGTTTAGGGTTCAGAGTTTAGGGTTCTGGTACACTCCTGCGTGCCGCGAAGGAAATTCCAGACGTCGAACTTTCCGAGCGCCGCCGCGCACGTCTGGTACGCGGCCTACGTAGCTGCACGCGCCGGCCTGGTGTCACTGCGTCCGGCCTGAACTTACGTTCCTGCTAGCCTGGGCAGGGTTGTGCGGTTGTGCACACAAGCGAAGCCCGAACACTCCAGAGGTCAGAGGTCGGAGCTTCATTTCAGCTGGCACCTCAGTTCGTGGGCCCTGAGAACCAATCCGGAACGTAGTGCCGCTCTTAGTCCCTCTTCTGTGGCGACGGGGTCCAGACCATCAAAGACTGGAACGGCCTCTAAAACAAAGTGCAACAACGCCACAGAGGCATCCTAAGCCAGAAGCGTGAGTACCAAACTGGAAATTATCTGAAGCCACAGAGGCATCCGCTTGGAATTCGGGACAACCCGGAAGAAATCCGCACCCATCTCCTAGACGCGAATCCGCCCCAAACGCCTAGAAACCCTACATCCCAAACTAACCCTGCTAAAACCAAAACCAACCACAACGCTCAAACCAACCCACTCCACAAGTCAACCCCAAACCCTTAACCTGATAAGCCCTAACTCTCAACCCTAAACCCTAGACCCTAACCCTAAAGGCAAGAAACCCTGAACCCGTCAGCGAAGCCGTAAATGCACAGTCCTTAAACTCACTACCCCAAGGCTTCTGGAACTTCCAGACCGGGCTGCTCCGGCTTCCGACCGCTGCCCGATGATCCCCGTCATAGAATTTGGGTTTCGGCGTTTCAGGCTGTTAGGGTCTCGGGGCTTAGGATTCTCTGAGAGTTAACGTTTCGGGGTTCCGGGTTCGGTTTTCTTTTTGGGATGTTTTGGATCAAAGATATACCGGACATGCATGCAATGCAGAGTATAGTATGGATGCTGCGTGCATAAGCTCTTTCCATCATGGGGAAATTGTGAGTATTCCGTGTCGTGAGTCGTTCTGTCACCGCCCTGTGGTTGAGGCTTGGAGCCGTGTGCTCGCTGATGGCGCGTCGGCTCCAGGCCGTCACACCACAGGCCGTGGGGGGNACCCTAAACTTTTCAGATGCATTGGGCTCCGTGGCTTGAGATGCAAAGCAGCTGCGAGAGGAATGTCCATGCAAGGACCCCTGGTGGCTCCGTCATCGAAGCGCTTTTCGGACGTTCAGGTCTAGGATGCGGTGTGCAATGATGGCTTTGAAAGACCTTCGTTCCAAAGAAAAGTGTGACTGTGATCCGAACGTCATTGTTGTTGTGACTGTTAGTCTGATTACTCCTCTGATGATGACTATGATTCTCCTGATGATTATGATGGTGATGATGATAAGTGTGATTGTGAGGATGGTGATTGCTATGATTATGTTCATATCTGTTATTATGTTTACGCTAGTTGTGATAGTTATGTTATGAGTTTATAATGATGATGGTTCTTGTGACTATCATGATTACTAGTATTGTTATCGTCATTGTTACTACTATTGCTACTATTTTACTATAACAACAGTTATTAGTATTACTATTTTTAAGCCCCAAACCCGGGAGCCCTGAACACCCAGCCCTGGAGGGCGCCGAGCTCGCCGGGGCTTCGGACGCGGACTCGGCGGACCTCCTCCGGGCCGATGTGGAGCAGGCGCCCTTTGTGTGTTTTGCTGTTGGGGTTTTTAAGGGTTTAAGGGTTGTTTAGGGTTTAGGGGGATAACGGTTTAGGATTTAGGGGTTTGGGGTTTGAGGGTTTAAGGTTTAGGGGTATAGCGGTTTACGATTTCAGGTTTAAGTGTTTCTGGTTTGGATGTAGCCGATGAAGCATGCCCGGGTTCCAGGAGAGCTCCTTTTTCCACGACGTGCTCGTCTCTTTGCTGCTCCTGGGCTATAGGGGCCTCAATAATTCGACTAGGGTTTTGGGGCCCATTATAGTATAGATATAGATGTTCAGATGTTTGGAGCTTCGCACGTCGGGTCGCAGCAGGCAGCAGGCTTATGCGAAAACCAGTAAACTCACTCCCTACACCCTAAACTCTAAACTCTAAACCCTTCATGCAAGCCCTAGGCTGGGGCGAAACTTTGCCTTCAGCCGGCTGCCCGAGGGAACGGTGGAGGACGGAGCAAAGCGAAACCGACCGGAGGGAGGGCTTTGTGACCGAGAAGATAAGGGGCGGCTGAGGCATCAGACCTGAAGTCGAGCTTCTTCGAACATCTCCAAACGGTGGACCTTGGTCCTGATCAATGCTTGAACCCTTTAGAAAAACACTTCTTCATGCACACAGCATTCCCGAACCAACCCCGACATCCCAAGCGCCAAACATGGCTCCCCTGAGTTCAATTCTTCTAGAGAGCACGGAAGCAAAGCCGCGAGGTTCGAGGTTCCACCTTCTAAGGGCTTGGCTCCAAAGTCTTAAACGAACTTACGTCGCCCAGCTTGGGGCTCCGTGTGGAACCCTTCCAGGGAGTTGGGGCTCAGGTTCTTGGAGATGTCGGGTTTGGGGTTTACGGGAATTTTGGGGGAGTTGTAGGCTAAAATTTTCGCATCTGGGATGCATCGGTTCTGCAATCCCCGAGCCCAGATGTTCGAATCTTGGTCGTGGAGGACTGGCTCTGGTATCGCTTGCACCTGGTGCATCTGCTGGGGAAGGCGCCTCATAAGATAGATAGATATATTTGCTTGTTGTTTATTCATTTGTTTATTCACATTACTTTACTCATACATATGTACCAATATTGTATATGCACACACACACATATATATATGTACACATGTACATATATATATATGTATATATATATACACACATACACACACATGTACTACATATGCTCAATATACACACATTGCCAGAGAGGTTCAGAGTTCTGCATCCCCGAAGCTCCAACGAAAGGTGGTGGCTTCAAGAGTTGGCATCGGTCTTTGGGGTCCTTCTTCACAGTCCACTTAGTTACTGTAAGGTTTTGGGGTCCTTGATCATAGTTCCATCAATTACCATGTAGAGACTATATTTGGATGTTATTACTGATTATCCCAACCTTTTATACTCGCCTTCCAGTATAGGCACAGCATGAGGCTTTTGAACACCCCTTACACCCTGAACCCTGGAACTGTAGTCCTGGTGCTCTTTTTGGGGGTCCAGAACCCTGAGGCTCAATCATCATATATGTGGCTGCAAAGCCTTGAAGAAGGGTTTCAGCTGGCCCCGAATTTTACAACCCTGAAGCCTGAATCTCTGTAGGACCGCACGGCCCTCACAGCCTAAAGCCCTGAACCCTAGACCCTGCTTCCCCACATAGCTCCCTTCAAAGCAGGATGACCAGTCGGCGGAGTTTAAGCAACAGCTCGAAGCCCTGCGCGGCCAGGCGGGTTTCTCTTGGTCGTAGGTTTTGAGGTTTAGATCTAGGATTTAGGGGTCTAAGCTGTGAATCTTGAATGGTGGCATCCAAGGCCCCTGAAGCCATTGAGCCAGAACGCGAAAGACATAGGGAACCCTTCAAAACCGAAAATACCCTGCCGGACAAACCTGAGATGCATCCCAAGACCCTGACACCGCGCCGCTACATGGGGCAATGGTGACGTAGTCACCACCGTCATCAGCACATTGCCTGTCCTAATGACGGGTAGGCGGCTTCGCTGCCGCCTTCGCACTTCGACCCCGGTGCCTCGGGCGGTACCGGGGAAGTGCCAGGCCAGGAGAAGGGCAGGGAGAGGGAAGGTAACAATATTAGTACCAATACGAATGCTAACAATAGTAGCAAGAGTAGCAATAATCACAATATTGACAATAAAAAACAATGACTAATAATAGGAGTGTCTGGGTTGTAAGAGAGGTCTGCAGTTCGCGATGTTTTGACACTGCTCGGTTGATCGAAGGGCTCATAGTCTGGGCCCAGGTCCGAGAGTCGTCGGTTCTGGAGAGGTGATCTGGTTCATGGGAGGGCACTTCAAGCATGTGAGGTTGACTGAATGACTCCTGTGGGAAGCCCTGCATCCTACAGTATAGGTGTTAGTACTATCATGCTTTGATGAGAGCCGTTCTTGATGGGGTTCAGGCCATGAGCCAAAGCTGGGTTGCGGACACTCCTGACGTGCCTCATGTGAATGAATCTCATAAACCAAAACGCCCCCCCCCCCACAAAAAAAACACCAGCCCCCACCATGCACGAAGCAAGACCTTCTACGNAGTATGGTTTTAGTACTATAATGCTTTGGTAGGAGCCGGTTTTGATGGGGTTCAGGCCATGAACCAAAGCTGGGTTGCGGACCCTCCTGACCTGCCCCATTTGAATTAAACTCAAAAACCAAAACCCCCCCCCCCCCCCAACATAAACCACGTTGCCCGCCATGGACGAAGCACGACTCTCTTGCCGGAAGAAGGTGTCAGCACCGCAATCACGGCCATGCAGACGCTCAATTCGGTGAAGGTGCGGGCCACCGACATCGGCTTATGATTTCTGCCTGAAACATCAATGATGACCGTAATGCCATAAGGAGAACGGCATGGTCGAAAGCAGGAACAGAAGATATCGAAGAGACTTGCTAACACTGGAGAGCGGCTATCGACAACTTAAAGACCGACACGGTCAGCACCTGCACTGCTGACGGGTGCAGTGGTCGTAGGAGCAGCGGTAGTGGTAGTAGTGCTGGTACTGGTCGTGGTCGTGGTCGTCAGTGTTAGAGTTAGTGTTCGTGTTAGTACCGTTAGTGGAGGCACTGGTGGTAGCAGTAAGGGTGGTTGTGGTAGTCGTCGTCGTGTAAGTACCTTCTTGGTTGTGGTTGTCGTCGTCGTCGTGGTCGTCACTGCAGTTTCAAGCCACAAGCAAAATCGCCACTATCGTTCCAAAAGTTCACCGCCGTAATTATGGCAATGATTTTTTAACAGAGGCCTTGCTGCTTACCGGTCAGTTTGGGCGCGCTGTGCAGCAGCTGCAGGACGTTGTGCGTCTGTGTGCGTTTTTGTTTTGGATCGGTGCTGATGATGGCGACGCTGATGCTGTGGTGGTGGTGGTGGTGGTGGTGGCGGGGAGGAGCGTGCTGGTGACTATGGTAGCGAAGAGGAAGATGTGTTTGATGAGGCTGGTGGGAATGCTGAAGACTGTCAGATACAGTGCCTGCATGCACATGAAGCAGAATGAACTTGCGGCAATGGTGAGATGCGTTTGCTGGATTGTTTGATGGTGGAAGCAGCGATGATGCTGTTGCTGAGATGCTGCTGCTGCTGCTGCCGCTGTCGCTTTTGCCGTTGTTGTGAATGATGCCGACAGAGCTGGTGATGAAAAGAATGACCGTCCCCACGATGGTGGTGGCTTGAAATTCTCATGCAACTGCCTCGATTACTGCATGAAGACATGAAGCCATGGCCAACGCAGAAAGCTTCAGGGAATGGCGGCTACACCAGACCCTCATGGTCTGGGACCTATCAGCTTCCAGACCTTGATGGTGTCGTCTAGTCGCAGACAGATCCCGAAAGTTTGGAGTACCACGGGATTTTGCTCCCATTCAAGTGCACTGGAGGGGAGATGCTTTCACGTGCCCGAACCAGGATGTCACAGGCACATTCCAACAGATGTTCACTTGCTGACTTTCTGACTTTCTGAACGTTCCTATGCAGTGAGGACCGGGCCCTTCGGCCCGTGGCACTCCACATGGCGCTGGTTCTGCGAAGGTCCGGCACCCTGGAGGCCAGGGCCAGGGGACCAGGGGACCATTGAATGCATTGACCTGAGTGTACTGTTTCAGTTCCTCGACCGGACCCGTTCTTGCCAAGCAGCTAGCACTTGTTTAAAACTCCTTGGCAGGCGGTGTCAGGGCTCGAGACGCCCCTCAACGTCTCGGTGTCTCGGCTTTTGGAATCTGTCTCTGATTTTCCGGGACGACTAGAGATTCCCTGCTCCGAGTGGGCAGGATCTGTCTGAATTTCAGGGTTCTTGAGGGGCTTGTTGCAAGATGGCTGTGGCCGTTCATCGACATGGGACTTTGTCCGTAGAGTAGCAAGCAAGTGGGCAATACCCTAGCCTTTGAGTTCCGGGCATTACTCCGTGCAAGCAGAAAAGGTCTATGTACTTGGTGTCCCAAATCTGGTCGCGGGTTACGAGTGGTGCTGGGTCGGTTCTGTTCATGTGAGGACGATCATAACGTCTGGTTGTGCCTGCAAATTCTCCTGTAGTTCTGCACGCGCATACCACTCGTCAACACTACAAATTCCAAACCTAAGCTTCTGCCTTTCTTTCTACCGAAACCGTAAAACCGCAAAAATGACCGTGAACCCTACGCCCGAATGCGAAGGCGTTCCTGTGCGACTACGCCTCCAGCTTCCGCTGCTCCGAGCAGTTGCGCTACTTCCGGGCTTTGGACGTCAAAGAGAGGGTGAGCCGGGGGGTTTAGGGAATTTAGGGGTTTATAAGTTGTTCATGGGTTTCAAGGTTTCGGGTCCTCAGATGTAAGAAGGGCTTTGGCTGTTAAGGGGTTTGAGGGTAGATTGGGGTCAATGGTGGGGGGTTCAAGACAAGCTACTGTGCAAGGCGGCTCGGAGCACACCACCGGTGGGTTTTCTCGAACATTGCCCCATGAACTTGGATTTCATGCCCTTCACCCGTAGCCTCCTTGAACGTTCAATTCCGAGATGCAGGACAGAGGTCAGACATCCGATACCGATGCCTGAAGATTCGAAAGTCCGCTGGGCTCTTGTCAAGGGGTTTAGTTTAAATTGCTATAATAAGGAACCATAGTATTTACTATAGATCCCTGTTATGGCAACTACAATCAAGTTCCTTAACAAGAACCCAGTCCAAGGTTCAAGACCTTGAGCCCAGATCCACCGCGAGTCTGAGCAGGTGCAGGCGCTGCAGCGCCTGCTCCTGTCGGGTGGGGCCGTGGACGAGCTGCTCGGCTACATCGACCCCAACGGACGTCACAGGCAGCGCAGGGCTGAAGGTGTTCAAACTAAGGGTTTCAGGGGTGCAGAGGGCTGCAGCTCTTTCTTGAGGCGTGTGGGCTCGGACGAAGGTAGCAAGAAGAGCCGACTGAGGATTGCGAACATTGATTCTTAAACTCGGAGCTAATTGGGTGCAGACTTCCAGGTTCTCAGGCGGTTCTTGACGGCATTTTTGCACTCCTCCTTGCAAAAATTGAGGAACACATGCCTCTTTGTACGTGAGTAGTGCCGGCAATCTGTTGAAACCCTCGCCCAATCGTAAACCGGGACCACGAAACTTTTGCGATCGAGGGAAGTCCATGCGACCCACAGGCAGCGCTCCCAATAGTAATATCACCAACAGCATCGATATGAGGCATAAGCGCCCTGGCAATCAATATATCATCATGTCAAAAACTGTCTGGGCTAATTATTGAACATCTCATCATCATATCACCATCATCATTAACATCATCGGTTATGATCATGATGATGATGATGATCATCATCATCATGATCATGAGTGTTATTGTCATCATTGTGCTTATGGTCATGGTTATTGTTGCTATGATTAGCATTGTTATGTTATATTCGCATCTTGACTATTATTCTTGCTAAGGTTGCTATTGTGAATGAATCCTATTACTATCAGCATTACTATGACCATTACCATCACCACTATCACTCTTATTATCATTATCATTCGTGCCCAGAATCAAATAACTCCTATTAGTATCAGTATTACGATGACTATTACCATCATTACTCTCACTATGATTATCATTATCATTCGTAGTAGAATCAAATAATCCAAGAGACCTGCCAGGCCGGGCCTCCTGGAGAAGACCCTGCAGGAAGACGGCATGGGCGATCAGGCGGAGACCCCCGCGGTGCTTTGCATTATCGTGCTTGCAGTAGGCTTAGATCTATGTGTATGTATATAGAAAAATATATTTATATGGATAGACAGATAAAAATTTATCCCCAGACACGTAAGGGTGCCTGCATTGAGTCTAGTGATCCCCTGTAAGACCCTATCGAACCCGATGTAGCCCTGCTTACAGCTGTCATCTTCCCAAGTCGCAGATGATCGGAATTCGGATGAGGCACTGTGGGGTCGGGGCATTGATTTGGGTGCTCGTTGATCGTGCACTTCTTCTGGACACGAGGCTTAACCAGGATAGCTGGGTATGTTACTAGAAGGTCTTGCACACGTATGACATATGCATTGCAGGTCAAATATTTTGGCAGTGTGTTCATGTCGTGCAGTTAGATAGACACCCCCGGAAACCAAGCTACGCCATAATTGGCTCGCAGGCGGAGTTTGTGGAGTTGTGCTCTCGTGCTGGTCGCCAGGCACCGGTCGCAGATCTTCTAAAAACGACCACAAGTTTTGTGCCAACCCTAAACCACCCTTGAACCCCCACCTAACCCCAACCCTCACCCCTATGCCGTCCGTGAATTCCGAAAACACTACACCGCCCTTAAGCCCTCCAAAATTCCCTTGGTTTGGGGGTTCAGAATGGTTCAGACCTTTCAAGGGTTTCGATGCGAGGCCCGAGATCAGGGACAGTACCGGGAAGCCATTCGCCTCCTTCACCTGGGAAGGTCCCAGGGTGTAGGGTGCAGGGTTTAGTTTTTAGGGTTTAGGGTTTAGGGTTTCACAGGTTTAAGGGTCTGGTAGGTTTCGTAGATTTTGATGGGGTCTCACAAGGGTTTAATGGGGGGGGGAAAGGTTGAGTAAGTTTAATGGAGTTGAGGGTATAGTAGGGTTCGTTTGAAGTTCGTAAGTTTGTGATTGAGTTCAGGGTGCCGTCTTTCTCAGGAGGGTTCTCTTTAGCTGTTGTTTGGTGATATTTGGTGGCTTCGACCGATTTAGGGTTCATGGTTCAGGTCTCGATCGACATTCGAGGTGTTTGGGCTTCTGAGGTGTTCAATAGGTGCGTGGTTTAGGCCCAGGGCCTACGATCTTAAAGGGTTTCAGATGTCATGTCACTCTTCAGGCTTTCTGCTCAGAGCACCTGGCACAACTCGTAGCAGACATTCTTCTGCTGTCGTGTGTGGTCCAGGTGCTACAGCGAGGTGCTTCAGGCGCAGTCCGCAATTGAGTGACGCAGCTTTCAGGCTTCTTCTCCTCTTTGTGTAATTGCGGCTTCTCCGCCGTATAGATTGTTGCTCTCACAGCTAGTATCACCAGTCGGTGTGACGGTTACAAACTGGCTCCTTGTTGTCGCACATGCTTCTTCCATGACCATGTCACGTCTTCAGTGTGAGTTGTCTTTTCAGGTGCTTTGCCGCTGCCTGCGGCTACCGATCTGGCGTGAGGAGTGTTATAGTGCTGGTCATAATTGCTGTTTAGGTTTTGGAATTTTGAGGTGTCTCGAGCATCTGGAACTCCTGCGATGTGAGCTTGGGTCATCGTCTGTTCGTCTTGGCTAGCCTTGCCGATGAGGTGTGCAAGGGAGTTTATCTCGCAGGGTTTATCCCTGTCCACGCAACGGACGCTCTCTGACATGCGACAGACGCAAACTTACACCACACTGAAGAATACAGTAGCCCATGAAGCTCAAGCACAACACTATAATAGACTATAGTAATACCAGTATATTAAATTATACTACAGTTTACTAAACCCTAAACCCTAAATCCTAAACCCTAAAAAAAAAACCCTTATACTGCCAGGAGTCGATTGCTTCCGGCACGGCAGCGCAGGGCGAGGCGGCCAGCCTGGCCCAGGCCGGTCCCTTCTGCTTCTTCTTGGTACTACAGGGGCATTTAATGATTACCTATACTATTTTGGGGGTTCCTTATTATAATTATAGTATAGTGGGCACCAACACCCTATTCGATTTATGAAAGCCCCTATAGTATTTCTCCACTTGCTGTTGCTGCGAGCAAGGAGGAATCCCATGCGTTGAAGAAAAAGGTGACGACGAGTCTACAACCAGCCCTGCGACTGCCACTGCTGCTGCCGGTATTGCTGCTTTTCTAACTGTCGCACTAACTGTTCTTCATGTTGCATGACTGCTGTTGCTTATCTCGTTGGTCTTATCCTTGTTTCCATTGTCCTGGTCTTGATCGTGGTCCGGTTTGAGAGGCCTAGGGTCATTTTTTAGGCCTTGGTTCGGACGTCAAACGTCCTGAGGTTGGGTCATGCTGGTGTTTTATGGTATACCGTCCTTCCGTTTAGGCGTCCTGGCGAAGCATCCGCAGTTTTTGTTCCGGCTCAGCCACCAACTGGCAGGACATCCAGCGCTTTTTCGACATCTACGAGCGGAATCTGGACCGCTATGCTCTGTCCTCTCAGGCACTCCCCCCGCCCCTGTCAGGATTCGATGTGCAAGATAATCCACAAGTCGCAGACTGCAAAAAGCGCGTCCTGTGGGATCGGTACTGCAGGTCTCGGAAACTTTGAGCCTGACCGCCTCCATGTTGTGGAAATCCCAACTTGAGGAAAGACATACTCCTTGTCTTTCAGTACTCTACTGCCCGTCTCGCGCCAGGGTCTAGGATTTGGGGTTCATGGTGCATGTAAGGTAATCGTAGCTATGTTGCTATGTTGACTCAAAACACCAATGATTCAAGCTAACTGATATGAGAGTTAGGTCTCTGAACATTTCCCAAGAAAGTACGCTTAACTTACAGTTCCCAGAAATATTTTTCGACTAAGTTCGCCTTATGAACCCTGTTCCAAACTTAACCCCCGCTCATGGCACCTATAAAGCCCAAAGCACACTACCGACCCTGAAGGTCTGGACCGTGGCGCGGAAGCTCTACGCCACGAGGATGTTCCACAGCCTCTGCGACCGAGGCCGAGTTCGTTCCTTCTTGAGTGCCTACAGTAAGTGATGCAAGTAGTGGGAAACAGTACGCAATGTAATTCACAATGTTCGTAGTCAGCCTCAATCTTGGAATTGATTGCCAAGTGCGAATTTCCGTAACCTCTGCTGAAGCCGAAAGAGTGAAGTTGATTTTCTTGCCTGCGCTGGCAACACGCTGCAAAGCCTTCAGCATCTGGAGGGCTCAGGCTCTGGGGGTTTTGCGCCACCTGCCAGGTTGTTTGAGAGAGAGCCTGCGAAACAAAGTATCTAAGAGATCATAAGCCTCACCCTCAAGCTGTTAACTTAAGTTTTAAGCCCGAAATCCTAGCACAAGCCTTAGACCCCAAACCCTACGGATGTCCCAAGACTGGGCCAGGGCAGCCAGAGGCGGCTTTGGATGTCTTCGACCGCGAGCAGCTTTTGGGAGACGTGGACGCTCCTGCCGAGGTGTGGTTAGCTGGTAATTGCGGTTTGGGAGTTGTGGTTCATCTGTTTAGGGCCCCGAAACCCGAAGCCCTAAGTCATAATCCTGCAACCCCAAAGTTTAAGGGCTAAAGGATGATGATTTAGGGTTTAGAGTTCAGGGCCTGTTTAGGCTTGGGTTTCAGTTCAGGGTTTCAGACTAGAGTCTCGGAAGCTGCATGCTCAGGGTTTTTGTTCAGGAGAATTATGGCTCAGTGTTTCAAAGCAAGGGACTTACAGAGGTCGCTTCCGCAATGACCGCCCCCGACGACTCGACGACCTGTATCACGCAAAGCCTAAACTGTCAGGCAGCGGACGAGATTTGGGCTGAGTATCCTCAGATCGAAGCTGGGCTGCAGGTGAAGAGCATTGAAGAACTATGCAAGACGACGATGTCGTAGTGGCGGCGGCGGTGGAAATAGTCGTGGTAGTGGTAGTGGAAGTAGCCGTGGTGGTAGTAGTGGTAGCAGGGAGAGGAAGGCGCTAATGCTTGTAGCAGTAAGTGTGCGGCAAATCTGCCGTCCTTTTCAACTTATGACATCGACATTTCTAGCAAGCAGTTCCCAATTGCAAGTCTTGACCGTGCAGCCTTGGCTTTCGATCAGGTGTCGGCTTACATCCGAGTGCTCAACCATGCTGCGACGCGCGGAGCCATGGTGGGCTATGCGATGCAGGCGTGGAAGCGAGGTCAGAATCCGAAACCCGAACGTCTCCGATCGTGTGCGTAGGCACCCAGCCCCGAATAGCACTCCACGCCCGGTGCCCTAGCTCTACTCCAGACTGGAACTCGAGGCACCCGACCTCCCAAACAATTACTTCAAACCACAATCACAACCCCATGAATCCTGTCTCAACGAGCTGCGTCGTAAAGCCGTCGAATTTCTACGGTGACCCGATCACCCTTGAAGGCATCTGAAGCAGACATCAAAAATCAAGCACCCCCTCATCCACGATGTATCCCGCATGGTGCTCAGCTGCCAGTTCCTACAACCTCGTAGCCAGGACCGCGTGCGGAGGCTACAGTCCTTTCTTGCAGCGCGCTGTAACCGCCTCGTCCTGGACCAGGATACCCGCAAAAGACGGACACCTCGAGAATACATCAAAGCCTGCGTATGGGAGGGCTTCTGTGTGCGTGTGCGTGTCCGTCCGTCCGTCGGTCGGCCGCTCGGCCTGTCTGTCTGTCTGTCTGCCTCTCTATCTGAATGTACCTGCAGCTGTATCTGTGTCTAAGTGGACCCCGATGTTGCGTGCTGAATCCCTGTACTTGTGGTCTAGCTCTGTTGCGCCGTCTTTGAACTTCGCAGTGTGCAGGAGACGGATGCTGCCCTGTCGAGACTGGCGTGGCTTGACTGGAGCGCGAGCTGACATGTTCTTGACCGCAAATCTAACTGCCTTAACTGGCACGCAACCGCCCTAGGTTGATCCCGTGATGTTTCAAGATCCTTACAAATCCCAAGTGCAGGGCGCTGGATGCAGGAGGCAAGGCCCTTTATAGGAGGCCTAGACTTCGAGAGTTGTCATCCTTGAGGAAGGATCTTCAGCAAGGCCCAAGAACCTCTGAATCCGAAGCCCAAACCGATTCTCATGCAGCCCCGAAACCTCCTGAGCTGCCAACCATAAGACACCCGATAGGTACACAAGAAGGACCCTGAAATGGGAATGCCACCCTGCCTCAAATACAAGCATCAACCGTGTTTGGCCTTGCGCATCGCTCTGAGGCTATGCTTCTGAGGCCGTTGGTCAGCCCTGCCGCTGGAGCAGCGCTCGCTTGTGGCCTCCGAAAAATGGGTTGACTGCGCGGGGTTCAGGTTCGACGGCACTTTGGGCTCAGAGTTCGTTGGGTCTGTTTCGGGATTAAAAGACAAACAGATGCAGGAGCCACACCTTAGTGGGTGTTGAGGAGTAATACTGCAGAAGTTCTGGAACTAACTGTGGCCTTCGTGCCCACTTGCAAGCTGCTGTTGCACAAACAGGACTCTGCAGTCGTCTTGTACCTTTTTTGAGCAAGCAAACCCCAGCGGATTGTTGAGACAAGTATTGCTTGCCTTGTAATTGCTGAAGCAACTGCAGGATTTTCATGCACGCTGCAGCATATAGTCTCCTATCCTCGTCAGTGCAATACAGACTTGTTGGAGTGAGGTTTTCGAGGGGACGTCTCGCGTTTGGGTTTAGGGGTAGGGTTTAGCGAAAGGGGCAGGGGCTGCACTGCGGCTGCATTCTGTCGTTTGCTTCTCCGACCAAGCGGGAGATGTGGATGCCTAGCCATTCATCGCAGGTGTGATTGTATATCCCTTACCGTCCGTACCGAGCAACTATAGACTCCTAGGGTCCTAGACCCGAAACCCGCAACTTGGAGATTAACCGCAGAGGAGCAGCCATGGGTGCAGAGGCCACTCATGACCTGGCACAGGGTCGCATCGGATGCTCTGGCACCCTGCGATCGGATTGTACCCTGGCATTGCAGTAAGTAGCCCGAAGCCCCTCGGAAGAGGTATGCTCCCAAGCAGAACTGGATGACTGAGGTACCTTCTCGGCTGCGTGCTGCGAGTCGAATCCCTGCAGCATGCAGGTGGGGAGGCTTGGCCCCTCACGCTGCTTGCCAGTGGAGACAGTCTTCCACTGGTTCTCAAGATTTCGACATCGGACCGCAGCGCCTACCGAACGTTGCAGAGTGATATGATGGTGCGGATCACGTCTCGCGATGTGTCGATACTGGGCTTCGATGCTGGACTGACGCAATGCCAGGACATCATGACAGAGACGGTGAACCTTCCTGCCCCGCACACTTGCTCGACTTCGTTCGACGGGTCGGCTCTTTACCTGACCTTCTTCGCAGACTATGCCCTGCAGCCAGCCACGACTTATCTTTTCGCAACGCGACTGCGACTGCTGGCTCCCGGAACTATGCGTCAGCGGACGCTGCTGTGTGAGATACTGGAGGATTTCGAGGTCATTGACAGGTTTGGCATTGTGATCGGCACCGTTGTTGCCATGCCACCGCAGCCGAGCCTCCAACTGTCAGAGTTTCTAGGCTCTCTGTGGCAAGTTTCGCCCACTTCCGACACACATATATATATATAGAGTATGTATGTATGTATGTATGTATGTATGTGTATATATATATATATATATCGAGCCAGTAGGTTGCGGTTCTCTCGCCTGTTAAGCATGAGTCCAGGTTTCGAATCTCCGCGGCCACCCTTTCTCGCGAGCAGGAGTTCGTTCTCGAGGTTCGCTTGGCCGCAGCCTCCGCTGCAACGTCCGTGGACCCTGGGGCCCAGGGCAGCGTGCTGATTTGGGCCAGGCCTTCGGGGTTTTTGAAATCAAGCTATCACGCATGGACGGTGGAATGCCTGCCTTGGTGTCACTGCTCCCTCGAGGCCTCTGATGCTCTGGGATTTCTCTGCCGTGAGCCCCTGCTCCGTGGAGATCGGCAGCGGTGCCTCCGGTCTCGTGGGCGGAGGCACCTGCACCTTCCTGCGATTCCCGGAGAGCAGCACAGCTTCGGTGGCCGGCAGCATCGGGCTCAATGCCACTTTGGCTCAGTTTCTGGGATGGTCTTACTTTTTGTACTTCTTTCCAATTTCAGACTTCCTTGCCCCGTGCGAAGTCTTGAGTAGATGAGCAAGGCCATCCGGCTGGTGCCGGCCGGCAAGATTGGAGTGGATCCTGTCACGTTCCGGTTCCGGCTGCGGGCGCCAAGCGCAGGAACTCTCGGGGTGCGGTGGTATGCTCAGGCACAGCAGCTTGGCCAGCCTACGCAAGCTGCCATGACCTCGGATTCGGGATTGAGCGTTGCACCTGTGCCGACAGCTTTGGTCAGCTACGTCCGGAACTTGGCAGCCAGCGCCGACAACACCGTGCAGATCGTGTTCAATGCCGGGATTACATTCGCCGGCGGGGGACTGCTTCGCGTCGATGTGCCAAGCTCTTTCCAAGTCGTTGTCGCCGAAGTGCAGGTGAGCGGGTACGGGCGTCTCAGTAGCAGCCCCAGCATCGTTTTGGACCCTCACAGCGTCACCATCGAGCTGGGCAACACAGACGCTCTTTGGACAGGAGTCAGCTACTCGCTGCTCCTGCGCGTGGCTGGACAGCAGGAGCAGGATTTTCCCTTCGAGCTTGGAAGCCTTTGAAGAAGTATGGATCCAAAGCAGGCTCCCCAATGCTCAACCTTGAAAATGCTGAATCCAGCCATGCTGAACTTTCGAAACCAAAGGGTCTCTGTTGGACCTGGACCCAAGAACTTCCAGCACCAGAACCCGACTAACCCTGAACTCTTAGCCCTAAGGCCCCGAGCCTAGGTCCAAAACCCTGACATGGCTACATTGCCCCGGGCGTGCGCCGACGTCTTGTCCGCCTTGGTGACTGATTCTGATCTCCTGGGTGCTTGGTCGGAACAGAGTCATTAATTACCACAGGTACAGGAAAGAGCTTCCCCACTCACTATTCATAATATTCATAATGAATGATGCTATATTGCGTTCAGGTTTGACGGGTTGGCGATATTTTGTGATGTTTTCGATGTGTTGGACTTGGGCTAGTTTGCGGATTTGTGAGGGTGACTTAGACGTTCAAAATGCGTCTTTCAGGGTTGGACTTCGAGACGGTTTATATACGGCGTCAGGATGGTTGACAGTTGCTGGCTTTTTGACCTTGACTTGGTGTTCGGCGCAGGGCCCAATGAAATTTGGCACGTTTGTTGTCTGCACAGGCAGCGCGAAAGTACACCGACAGCCAAACGCGATTGTGCATGTCGTTCAATGGAGGCAAAACTAGAACAGCGGCACCAAGAGTGTGAATGACCAGGATAGCGAGAAGGGCCCTCGGAGATACTCGTACGGTTGATGGACAAAATCCTGCATGACCCTAAGGACCCTAAACTATGGGAATTATGGTATATTCCTTATTATGGGCCATGCAGGATTTTGTCCATCAGCCGTATCACGAAGAAGAACCAAGAAGATGAAGATGCCAGAGGTATCTTAGCCACCTCTGACTTCACGCCGGCTGCTCCGGAGACTTGGAGCATCTACCTGGAGGTTCGGGAGCACTCGGCACAACACTTCTGTGTGGATTCTGAATGTAGACTTTAGGTTTGCTCTCACGATTTTGGGTATCGTTTTTTTCTGCGAGTTGGTTTGGGATGCATGGTGGTTGCATCGCTTTACATATATATATATATATGGATGATCGAAGCCCCACGTTTCAAACTGTGCAACCCATAAAGTGCAAAGCCTAAGCCTAAACACAGGGCTCCAAGCATGAGCCCTGAAGGTGGGTCGACCGGTGCAGGCCACAGGCACCGCGGCTATCGGAGCGATGATGCTTGACTCTTGTGTGGGGATGGAGAATGCTGTCCAACGGTGCGTACTGTTGCGACAGCTTCTGGATGTGGCTTCCTGCTTTGTGGGGTTGTCCTGATTTCTGGTTCACCGCAACTACCGCAACATATCACTTAGCCGCGGTTTCGCTTAATGTGGTGGCATTTAGCTTGTTTGCATCTTTGGGTTTAAGGGGCTTCTGGTTTCTGCTGTAGTGTAGCCCTCAACCGCAAGCCACCAAGGAACATCTTGCTGCCGCTGCAGGGAGCTTTCCTCTCGCCCAGCAGCTTGGCGTTCTTCAGAGTTGAGGGCTTTGAGGGTTAATCTGGGTTCTTGTTAAGGAGCTTATTCAACTTAAACTAAACTCCTTAAAGAAGAAGAACCCAGTATTGGGTTTACGTAATCAGGCTTAGGGTTGAGAGTGGAGGATGCCCTCGGAACCTCAAACGAACCGGAGATCCAAGACTCCCGTCCACAGTTCCAGGCAAGCTGGCCGTGGACCAGCTGAATATCCTGCAGGTTGGAAAGAAACACGGTCTGACCCTGTAATATGAGGGCCTTAACAATTAGAATAGATTCGAATAGTGTTGCTTGAATTCTTGCTGAGGTTCCACGAGGGTTCTACAGGTTCTACAACGGTTCCTGTAAGTTTACAATATATAGGAATATAGGATCCTGAACAGTGAGAATGGGCTGCAGAGGCTTTGGGGGTAAGTTAAGACAGGGACTCCCAGGGCATACTCTTACTGCTTCTTCGTGCCCCTGTGTCACAAGGGTTCTCGATTTTGGAGCGGACTGGGGTGTGAGGTACAGTGCAGGATGGTCTAGGGCTGTCTTTGCCAGCACCTTACCTCAAATCGTAAGCCGTAGAGATTTCAGGCTTCAAAGTGTCAGTGTTTCATTTCGCATCGAAGCCGTCGGTCGGGGACCACGCATGAGGTCTACTTGAAGGTTCGTGTTTCTTATGCGCAGGGTCGTAGGTACCTCGTAGTCGTAGGGCGTCTGCATAAACAAGACCATCGTTGCTCGAACTTAAAACACCCGCCCTGCTTCTATCTACCCATGCACCTGCAAGTGGAGGGAGTTTACTAGAAAGTAAGGACAGGCGAGAAACTCTTGAAGTAACCGTGCTGCCTGCTTCGAAGCCAGTGCTTCGGCTTCTGCAGGTGTTTTTCAAGACCTCCCTGAGCCTCTTGTCGACGGACGCCTCCATTGCCTTGCAGGGGCCGGAGGAGTTTGTCTTCCTGCGCCCAAGTGTCAAAAGCACGACTTTCAGCTTGAGTGTCGAACTTAGCAGTACCTTATTGTGTGCCTGGAGTTCATACAAACGAACAAGCCTGAACCTCTCGTTGGGAGGTTCAAGCCCCGCACAGACAGTGAGGCATGAATGGATCCCGAAGCTACACTTACGGGTCGATTTTCCTTTTCTTTCAGTATCAGCACATGACCTGAATATAACAACGCCTTCACTTCCCCACTATGCTGTGCCAACATGCAACGTGCACCAACACAATTGGAAGGGCATAGACTCCTCTTCGTAGTCTTCTTACTGACTACCACTACCGCTTCCATTGCAACCATTACGATCCACTCCAGAATCGTGACGACCCGAAGACCCCGACACCGCACACCCATGCTGTGCTGTACTTTGCCAACCCTCGGCCCCGAACCCGATCTCAAGACCACAAGACCACAAGCCATGAAGCGCCGAATTCCCAAACCGAACACCGCCCCACATCTGGGCTCTGAGCCCCAAGTGGCAGACCGGCAGGTGCCTCAGCTTCTCAGCGCCGGCAGCCTCACAGACGGCCTTTTGCCTGCATGGTTCCATCGTGCTTGAAGTTAAGGGGGGTTTAGCATCTGCTACTGCTTACTCTGTGTTGCGGGCTCAGCGCTCAATCTGGCTCGCAGCTTCGGACTCCCGAGAATCAGGGTCTCAAGGTTTAGGGGTTTCGGCGGGCTTTGCAGGGCTGGGTTGGGTTCCGGGTGTTCGGGTTTAGTGTCTGTGTGCGTGTGCTGTGCGTGTTGTGTGCCTGGAAGGTCTTCCCGCAACTGCTGGATCCGGGCTGCCTGCCTCCTTGGCTGCGCTTGAAATTTCGGATGGAACGCAGTCACAAGCAATACAAAATTGTGCCAGCGTAAACCCCAAGCCCAAGCCCTATGCCCGACCATTACGAGAGCATCTTCGAGGCTTCCGAGACTCCAGGAGTCCAAACTGGTGGGAGTGGGATTTGCACTCCAGAGCATGCGCCGCGTTGCGTCGGAAATCCGAGCCCCGTCAAAATGTGGGCGGGATTGGCGAAAGCCGGTATCTGGAGCCGCGCAAGCACGAGTCGCCTGCATAAAATGTGCACAGCGCTGACGATTTCGGCAGGGGTCGGGTAGTGGCGGGGGCACCTTCTTTGCCAAATGCCCGGCCGAAACTTCTCCGAACGGCAGGGTTTCGAGAGCAGACACAGTCGCCGAGAAACACATGGCGTGACCCTGTTGGGACTTTAGCAGTTTTGAGGCACGGAGTGTCTCCCCGCAGGATCGGATGCGGCATTTTTGTGTTGAAAGGTTCGGACCGCGTTCAGCACTTACAAGACTGAAGCCAGAAAAAGTGCTTTTCTTTCGGCCCACATCATTTCAGTTATATAGGCAGTTATAAGGACAGGGTTCCTGCACTTCGACTTACTCGCACAATGGACGGGAAGTTTAGAACCTCGTAGGATGCTCATCAACTCCGAAAGCAAGACCCTCGAAGGTCTGCGGATGGCCTGCTGTCTCTGAGCCTGTCTCCTGGGCAGTTCTTCGCGGCAGGGACAGCCTTCTCTTTCCAGATAGAGGTGATCAATCCAAGCCAGAGCCAGGCACAGAGAGGGGGCTTTCGGGCTCCGGAGGTCTGGGGTTTGAAGATGTAATAGCCCGAATCCCTAAGTGCAGCTCTGAATCCTGAGACAGACGGAGATCAGACATCTCAAGCCACAGCTTTGCAGTCGTGGTCCCGAGGCCTCCCAGATTCTCGCCCCCTCTTCTATGCATGAATTGTGGTCTGTAGTTTGTAATCTACCGAAAGATGCCGAAAGGGTACAACACAGCAAAGCTGGATCTGCAAGATCCCCTGCAACGTCGGTTTGATGCGCGTGGCAGCGGCCTCGGACAAGCACCTGTCCAAGAGTAGCCCGAGACTGCACCAAACAAAGCCTGGGCCGGTTCCGGTGTTTCCAGTTTCCAGACCCGAAGCTTCGGAACGCCAGGCTGCAAACCTTGCAAACCCCATACTATAGGCGCCTAAATAACTCATTACCCATAATTACAATTGTAGGGGTTCCTTATTATAATTATAGTATAATGGGTCCCAAAACCCTATTCTAATTCCCTGAGTGAGGCAGCTGCCATTGAGAGGCGTTTGGGGGCGTTGGAGGCCCGGTACTGGGCCTTCGACCTATGGTCCCTCTCACTGCAGCTCGGCCGTGCCCGGGTGTAGGCTTTAGATTTTCATGGTTAGGGTTCAGAGTTAGGGCTGTAGGGTTTTATGGTTAGGGTTTCACGGTCGAGCTTTGTCTGTGTGCGTCGATGACTCGAAGAAACATCTTAAGGTTGGCCGCTGTGCCCTTCTCTTATGGACCCATACATAAAACCTCCCAGTCGTACACCCGAAAGTCTACAATCTTCATTTCAAATCTAAATGCCCAAAGCCCTGAGCCCTGATTTCTAAACTATGCATGTCGCAACCTAACAGCCCTCAACCCTTCGACTTAAGTTCCTGCCGACACCCCAAACCCTGAAGCCAACGTTAGACCGAATCCTAGAATCCACATATGGAATCCATGATTCCTAAACCCTTAGTCCAAAGCCCTAAAGAGCCACTCGGCGCTTCCAACACTTAGGCAGTCGCGGGGCGTTTCCTGCCAGACGGCTCCTTTGAGATCTCCCTACGGAGGTCCAAGTGTCGCTGTTGTCGCTGCCGCAATGTCTTTACTTGGTTTTGATTTGTTTTTGTATGGTCTGTATGGTCTTATGCTGCAACTTATGCTTATAAAAGCCCTCGGGGGATTTAAACCCAGGCGAACAGAGGCGTCGATTCCATACAATGCTGGCAAGTCAAGCAAGCACGGGAGCATGTCCCAAGTTTGCAGCTCTGTTGTAGTTTAGGGGAAGTACAGGCCGGATCTGCTCCACAACAAGAAGCTGCTCTCGAAACAGTAGCGAATCGATCGCCAAACAGCTGATTCGTCATTTCTCAGCCCGCAAAGCTTCCAGCCCCAAGCTGAAGTTTCACCGCCCCTCCGCGCTTCCAGCCCTCCAGAACCCACAGCCTATCCAGCGTAGTTTAGGGTCTAAACTTCAGTGCGGACCTTAATAGGGTGATTCCTTCACCGAAGCTCATCCTCGGCCAAAGCCCTAAAGCTTGAACCTTGAACCTGAAGCCCTAAACCCTTAACATCCCCTAACCATAAACCTAAACCCCCATACCATAGCCAGGAGGGAGCTGGCATCTCTTCGCACGGCAGCTGCAGGTTCTGGCTACTGCTGTCGCTGCTGCGACACTACTGCTGATATTGCTATTGTTATGACTGCTGCTGCCACTACAGCAACAACGACACCAGCAGCAGCAACAACAACAGCAGCGACCACGACAACAGCAGCAGCAGCAACAACAACAACAATTGCTGCTACTACAACTACAACTACGGCTACAGCTACAGCTACAGCTACAACAACAACAACACCTCTTGCTCTTCCTCTTCCTGTTCCTCTTACTCTTACTCTTACTTTTACTCCTGCTCCTACTACTACTACTACGACGACGACGACGACGACCACGACGACGACGACTACTACTACTTACCACCACCGCGACTACTACTACCATGACTACTACAACTACCGCGACTACGACGACGACTGCTACTACTGTCGCTCCTGCTCGTGCTGCCGCCGCTACTACTGCTCCTCCTACTCCTCTTCCTCTGCGACTCCGACTGCTACTCCCACACCCACTCCCACTCCCGCTCCCGCTCCCGCTCCCACTCCCACTCACTCCCACTCACTCCCACTCTCCCACTCTCCCACTCTCCCACTCTCCCACTCTCCCACTCTCCTACTCCTCCTCCTGCTCCTGCTCCTGCTCCTGCTCCTCCTCCTGCTCCCACGCCTACTCCTACGCCTACGCCTCCTACGCCTGTTATGCCTCCTACGCCTGCTGCGCCTCCTACGCCTGCTACGCCTCCTACGCCTCCAGCCTCCTGCGCCTCCTATGCCTCCTACGCCTTCTACGCCTCCTACTCCTCCTCCTACTCCTACTCCTACTCCTCCTACTCCTCCTACTCCTCCTACCCCTGATGCTTCTCCTACTGCTCCTGCTCCTGCTACTGCTGCTGCTCCTGCTACTGCTACTGCTACGTCTACTGCTACTGCTGCTGTTGCTGCTGCTACTACTGCTACTGGTACCAGCACTGCTGCTACTGCAGCTGCTGCTGCTACTACTACTACTACTGCTACTGCTGCTGCTACTACTACTGCTACTGTGACTGAGAGTGCGGCTAGGGCTAGGACGACGACCACCATGACCACCACCACCACCGCCACCACCGCCACCACCACCACCACCATCATCATCACAGTCATCATCATCATCATCGTCATCATCATCAACATCATGATCAGCATTATCATTATCATCATCATCATCATCATCGTTTTCATCACTAGTCTGACTCCTCTTCCCCTCCTCCCCCTCCCCCTCCTCCTCCCCCTC